>JACXGK010000704.1:73481-93749 GCA_016801125.1 Novumbra hubbsi
CCCCCCCCCCCCCCAAAAGAAGAAATAACAACAACAAACCTGTGCGCAGTTAAAGCCATCTAGAATATTTCTAGAATATTCAAGTCCTTCCAGAGCAAACCGTTGAATTGACATATTTCTGTTGCCTGAGAAACAGGCTTGTAACCTGATACACAAGGTCCCCTGTCCCTGCCTGCATTCCCCTCTCCACCATCCGCCCATTTCCATCCTTTCCCCATCCCCCAAAGCAAAGCCCCACCAGTAACTTGATTGAAAACAACGAGCTGGGAGTGAATCCTTGGTGAGGGACTTGGAGGGTTGATGTGGTAGCGTGGGTAACTGGGTATATGGACACATACCACAAGTGTGAACAGCCACCATGTCATGGCATTGAAACATTCACTTTGACTTCTAGGGTCACTCAGTGATTCATGACTTCCACTCAGATGGCAGTAAATGCACAAATTACACATGTTGCTTTGTGATAAAGAGGCCAGGGGAACATGCCAGGGAAAATTCCTCTCTACAAAAATCCAAAATGCCTACAATAGCTGGTACCTTTGTTCTCGCCAACCAAGCTTGTAAAGATTCCTGTAAAATACTGCCTCCGGCTTAATATAAATTCGATGTGGCCAAACCTTTGGCTCAAGGGATACATTGGCATTGAAATTCCACAGCGACTGCATATTTGTTTTATAATGATGTATCAGTCAAAATCAATTTGCTGTCCAGTAAACAAAAATGAGCATGTATTGGTCCATGTGATTTCTTAACCCTCTTAATCTAGTTATAGACATTTGAGGGTTTTTGTTCACCATGAACCACATTTTCTCTTACACTAAAACCACCCATGGGCCTTAGTTTTTTCCCCACACCTGTTATAACGACAGAATCTAAGAATAAAACTCACCTTCATTTGCTGTACATTTTAACATACTCAACATTTTTCATATTAACCCATTTAATCCCATCTGTCACAATAGTGACCGTGAAAAACTTTTTTAGTTATAAGGCAAAAAAGTAGACTGGGCCGGTCTAAAATAAATAAATAACGATATGTCAATGCATTTTCAGTAAATATTGAAATAAAGGGTCTCAAAGAAATATGTGCAGAGCAAAATGTTAACCCTCTAACGCATGCACTGTGCATTTGCACTTAATACAAATGATTAATCTTATTTTCTGAAAGATTTGAGGTAACAGAAAATATAATGTTATCACTGGAAATAACAACAAAAATCTCAATAACAATTTCTTTACATGTTATTTTTGTGGCATTTCATTTATGCAAGGCAACAACTGTCCAAGTACTGACTCTTTGTGTCCCAAGTACTTCTGTTAAAGATCTGAGATCCACTGACAGTTGCTGTTTTCTTTTTCTTCAATTGATGATACCCTTGAAGCAATTTGTCAAATTTGCTGACCACTCCACCTTTTGTCTGTGCATTCAGAATCCTAATTGTGAAGAAAAGACTTCAATGCATCTCTGAAGATATTTATTACATGGCTTAGGGGCTACTTGTGTCAACTTTCTCTGGCTAAGAAGTGAGAGATAAGCAACAATGCCCTACACACCTACAAGTCACAGTTTAATATAAAAAGAAAATAGAATCATGCATAACGAAACTCCAAAACGTATTCATTGAGCATCAGGATTTCTGTCATGAGTCTTAGATCATCATCCGAAGACTGCCCTCTTTTTGAGGGGCTTCAGTACTCTCTCTAAGGTATCGTATAGACGGGTAGATCAGTCAGTAAACAAACCTGAAGTATCATTATGTTGATGTGATATTCAGTACACTTTAGAGTTATATGGCAGTCACATGACAGAAAAATATGTAGACTAGATCAGTATCAGTATTTCAGGCATAGGAGAAGTATAGCAAAGTAAACTATTTACCAAAACAGATGGACTTTCCCCGCACAGTGGGTTTTTCCTTCTGGTAGTGATAAATTTGCTAAGCACGTTGCCTTACTTCTTTCAAGAAAATGTGTTGGTTATTATTCCATATGACAAAATTTGATTTGTTTCCATTGGTTATAGGCTTACACCCTAGTGTCTAAAAGGAAACACTGCATTACTTTGCACTAGATCCCTTATTCAACCACCCAAAACTTTGACATACCTCTTGGTGATGAGCAGCACTTACGGAGGCCATCAGAGGGCTTGACCTCACTATGTGCCCTATAGCTTTAATAGCTACTTTAAAAGCCACATGGAATCCTTTAAAATCCTTCTTAATTTTCCTTAATCCTTTTATTTATTTATTTTAATCTGTACACGTTAAATTGTTCCATGTCTGTTTTAATCAAACTGTTTAAATTGTATTTCTCTTTTACTATCATCATACTATCTTATGTAAAGCGCATTGAATTGCTTCTATGTATGAATTGTGCTATATAAATAAACTGGATTGATCATTTTCTGCTCCCCATCCTTTTAGTGAGTCTTCATCACCTGAGGAGGCATTTGATTGACTTAATAGGTGTACAGTGTACTACGTCGGAAGATGTATTGAAAACTCCAAACTTTTAAACAGCAGTGTCTAATTCTAGACTTCTTAATAGCCCTAAATATGTTCACCTAAGCACACAAAAACCAGACCCGTGCATTGTTGTCCAACTTTTTTTTATCGTAACGAGACTAACCAGGGGTTTGTAGCTTAACATTTTTTGAATGTTTTGAATGTTTGAATATCTCAAGACCTTGGGACTAGAAGGTTCTATCTGTGCAAAGCATAGTTCTGAGATATTGAGCATCAAAGTTTTCACATCCCAGATCTCCGAACTTTTTTTAAATGAATACTTCAAACATAACCCATTAAGCTACTCACTCAAAGGATACCTAAAGTGCAGAGTATAAAAAAATCCTAAGACATTAGTAAATCAGTTTTATTAAGGGGGTGCAATGGCAAATAGAATCTCATGGTTCTGAAATGTCTCAATGAAAATTGTGCAATAAGGTGCTATCTGACACTAGTGAATCAGACATATTGGAATATATAACCAAAAAGAAGTCACTATATATCATAAAATATATTACAAATTTAATTTGATAGTAAATTGTTGTATATATCTCAATATATAAGAAAAGAGGATTATGATTTTAGGTGTTTATTCATAGTGTCAAACTTTCATTTTGACTTAAGTTCTCATCTTGAACAAAACATATGATTCCAACATTTAATTTCGTTTTAAAGCATGTTTAATCATTTTATTGCTTTATTTAAACAGCATCTTTGAGTTTTGTTCAAAATGTGCTGCATCTGCTATAATTAAACATATCTGTTAAAAACCACACCACAAGAAGACCTAATTACAATCATTTCAACATACTTGCGAAGCTGATACCAAATTTTATTCAGAAAAAAAGAAAGGAACCTGGGTTTAATGTATCTAACTTCTGAGGTTGTTCCAACATATGACATTAAAATAAATAACATTGAAAACACAGAATAATCCAATCCAAATATTTTTTTAAATGTTCCATAATCATGGGAAGATAGCCCTCCTACCACACACTGTGTTGGGTATTTGGTGTAAATAACAGTTTGGATTTGAATAGCTCTGAAATACAGTGCAGCCAAAATTGTTCAGAGTTTTATTTGTGGCCACAATCATTTTGGAATCATCACTTTGCCATCCCTTGTCCATGATATGTCCACCAGAAGAAAGTTTGAATAGTAAATACAACATTAAATACATGCAGTTTTGGCCAAACCATTTGTCCAACCTGTTAACCTTCAAAGCAAAATTAAACAGATGTGGTGTTAATGCAGAATTCTATGTTTTATTAGAACGTTTTTTTTAACAAACATTGCATTTTTACTGAACAACTGCAGATGTGCAATACGTAAAAGTGCAACAAGATTCAGTTGGAAGGAAATGTACTGGTTTCACCTCAACAAATTTCCCTGAAGTAGGATCCAGGAGTGCTTGACACTCAAAGAAGAGGGATAGACAGACATATATAATTGAACACAGTCAATCCTGGATGATTTTCGTTTTTATATCATGGATGTGTGGGCAGCCATTTTGGTGCAAAGTCAGAGGGTGCTGCTGGTTAGCATGTTAATAGACCAAAATGGCTACAGTCAAAGTTCTGTGACACACATTCATTTGAGATGTGTGACCAAACATCACTGTTCATCGATTCTGCATTCTAAAATATTACCTAAATGTAAATCAACTTTCCATTATGTATGGGCTTCAAACATCAAAGATCTCAAGAAAATAAATATAGATCTGTAATACTGTATCTTTATATTGATTATATTCTTTTCACATATTTTTATTGTCAAAAAACTAAACGTGTAATTGTCACGGACCTTCAATATAAGTACAGCAAATTTCCTAAACTCATGTCCTTTCCTTTCATATCTATTATTTCCAAAATGTACTTAAATAACTCTATTTTCTTGGTGTTGGTCATTGTCTCGACAAGGATAGTCTCAACAATCATTTAAAACACTTGTTGTACCTGTGGTGTATTTTATTATCATCTCAATGATATACGGTTGTACACAATGAAACAAAATAACATTTCTTCAGGACCATAGTGCTACAAAAGACAAATTCGTTGTGAGACAACAAGTGAGACAACAAGTACTTCACAAGGTTTCTACACAGTGACACATGCAAATGTGTGCAACAGGACAATATTCACAGTGAAATGCACCGCTGCGCCAACCAGTGTACCAAGGAATACACTGGATGTAAAAATAACATGCTATACATAGTATTTCATCCTATATATGAGCAAAGCAATCATTAAGGTAGCAGTTTTCGAGGTAACAATAAGAATACTATTGGTGTAACATTCATACCCTGACAGTATTTTATACTATATGAGGACATGAAGCTGATTACAAAGTAAGTGTGTGTAAATGTGCAATTTGACCAGTAGATGGAGCAGCCAGACCATAATATGTGTTTTAGGGACTATGTTATCAGTATTTAATAACAGATGTCACAGGGTGATAATTATTTCTCTTATATTGTGGCCACCAACAGCACTTTTGTGTAGCATACCAACTAAACAATAAAAGTGCATAAAAAACAAAGAAATGTGGAATATTTACACAAACAAATCTAGAAATATGCCCAAAATACAATGTGATGAGAAAGATTAATGTGTTCTATCTTTTATGAATTATATTGAGAAAAAAGGATTCAATAAGGCTTTTTCAGTCCCCTTTCCCAAAAAAATTGTAAGATGCAATGGGTTTAAACAAAAAATATTTTTTTAACCAGTAATACTGGTCTCCAAAACAATGTTCTTCATATCGAAAGAGTAGTTGGTATAATAAATAACACTTAATACCCTTAGAGAAGTGAATTTATGAACAGATGATACACTATATGGACAAATGTATTGGGACACCTACACATTACACATACAGAAGCTTGTATGATATCCCATTTGAAATCCATAATATCGAGTTGGTCCCCCCTTGGCACCTATCAGTGTTACACACGCCTTTTTAAAAGGGAGCACAACGACCGCTGTGCATGAACACCCATGTGAAATAATACAAATAAGGGATGGGGTCATAAGGTGCAAGGTAGGAGACACACTAACGGTACCGTGCCGGGGATTTATTGATCCACACAAAACAACATGGTAAAAGTGGGGAAAGGGGCTGGCCGGCACCAAAGCAAAGAACATAAAATCAGAAACCCCCTAACCAAAACGTACCTATCAAAACATTACCTTCCCTGGCTACTCTAATAAATACAAGGTGTGGTCCGCCCAGGTCTTACCTAGTGTGTATAGACAGACAGTACCTACGGAGATGTATACCCACAGGCCTCTTGCCTACACTCCCAGGGTGCGGTCCCCTTCCCCCTTGGGAACAAACTGAGGGTTACAGGAGACAAACAAAACGCCAGGGTCAAAACCACAACTAATGTACACTCAACCCGAACAGGTACCAAACAAAAACACCAGATTAAACCCCAACTCCCTACTAACAAATCCACAACCTTACAACAAACAAACTAGCACAACGTGTAGCGAGAAACGAAGATCCCCAATCATAGAAACATGGGCACAAACAGAGATACATGGGCACAAACGGCGCTAACAGAGATGAGGTGGGATGATGAATGGAGGGATCTTATACAGCAAATGGAAGGATGTGATTGGTTGTGATTGGGACCGGAACCAGCTGAACAGAATAACGGGAGGGAGATGAACTTGATTGACGGCACCTGTGCAGACAAAAGGGAACAAACAGAACACACACACACACACAAACACACAGCAACACAGACACTGGGAAACGTAACACATACTAATTGGGGACATAACACACAGCTTCCACAATTCTGGGAACGCTTTCTACAGGATTTTGGAGTTTTGTCTGTTGGAATATTTGCCCATTCTTCCAAAACATCATTTGTGAGGTCAGACACTGAAGTTGGATGAGAGGGCCTGGGTTGCAATCTCCATTCTAGTTCATCCCAAAGGTGTTCGATAGGGTTGAGGTGGGGCTCTGGGCGGGCCAGTCAAGTTCTTCCACACCAAACCCAACCATGCCTTTATGGACCTTGTTGCTGATGTTAATGCCAGAGGAGGTTTGAAACTCTGCAGTTATTGAGTCAGCAGAGTGTTGGTGACTTTTACGCGCTTTGCGCCTTAGCAAATGGCGAACCTGCTCTGTAACTTTACGGCTATGTGCTTGATTTTATACACATGTGGCAATGGGACTGAATGAAACACCTGAATTCAATGATTGAGAGGCGTGGCCCAATACTATTGGTCCATATACTGTAAATACTACTATGATTTGTATTTGTGCACAGAGAATGGCTACCCTTTCCCTTGACTTCTGCTGCACAGTGTCCAAAGACATTCCAAGGTCTTTTGCGTTTAAAATTCATCGTACAGTAACAGTAAACTGAATTATTCTCCAAGATCTGCAGAGGGAGAGCAAGTTCTTGCTTGCCTGGCTCAAACATGTTATCAGCCAGGCTATGAAGATGGCAGAACTGAAAGACTTCTAAATCTTGTAAATTATTGCATTTACATAGTACATTTTGGTCTTTTAGCAGTAGATACAATTAGTGAATTGCTAGGTGAGATTCCATTATCATCAGCAAATCAGTATCAGTATCTATAAAAATTACGTTTTCATCAATGCAAATGTCAAATTGAGTTTTTTTTGGTCAACACACAAAAACATTGTAGTCAATGAGAAAGAAAAACGTCATAACCAATAACGATTTTCATTAACAGCTCTGAATTGACATATAGGGACACACAGGGACACAGAGTCAAACAAATCCAATCAGGCCTGATAAGGCCCAAGAGGTGTGTAGCAGCAGGGAGCCCCACCTCATGTGTGCCCCTGCATTCACTGACTCCACTGCTCTTCAAGTCTCCATCCGCTTCCGTCCCAAGGCCAGGCACTGTGCCTTTCTCTGCTCAGTGCTTTGTTACTTGGCCTTCTCCTAGCTTGGGTTCTACCTCACGCAGAATAAACCCCCCAGGTGGTGTTTGGTTTGTTCTGCTTAGAACGTGCTTCTACCGTTCCGGGATGTTTTTTTATCCCTTTAGCTGGCTTTGTCTAGCCCCGTTCGTTGGTGGTCTGTATTCCGTTGCTGTCACCTCGCATATGCTCGTTCTGTTTGTTACGTCTGCTTCCAGGGGGGGTGAAAGTTTGGCTGAGCGTCCGCTAGTCGCCCATGTATGCTTCTCCGGTTGGACAGGGTTTTTGGTGGCTGTCTCGGACCGAGTTCTGTTTATTTCTGTACAGCTGCACTTTAACAAACGGTATAAGTAGAACAGGTCAGTTTTTCTCATCTCTTTCTTCGGCTTTGCATTGGTAACATGGCAAAGCTTACTTATAGGAATGGGCGGAGATGGATTGAGTTCTGAAGGCCTGTTGCAGTCAGAACAACAGAAATGGAAACAAACACATTTACAGTTTTAATTATTTAGGATACCATTTGCCTTAGAAGTATAGTAAGATTTTCAAGAAGGAATGCTCCACATTTCAACAGCAAGTCGTAGGCTAAGCCAGGGATTAGGCAAACTGTTCTAACCGCTCTGTGTTGTAATCAAATTGTCCACGCTACACTCAAGCTAGCTACACACTAGCTATATTGAGGCTATATTTCCCCACAGAAGGCCTAGCCATGGTTTGCCACTGCTTCTGAGTATATGTAAATGGACTTGACAAGTAAAGGTTATTATTATTCTAAAGAATTATGCACACTTAGTGGCTTACTTTGCTCATAGTTAATTTCCGAAGGCATCTGTAATGTAGACGGCCAAATCATTTGTAGCAATGACCCATATTAATGTAAAACATTTGGACAAAATCCTAGAGAATACTGTTATTGGCCAACATCAGACTATGGGGGAACCACTCCAGACAAAACTGATACCAATATGTATACAGAAATACACATATATATGTGTGTGTATATATACATATTTACATATACATCTCACTAAAGTGAGTACACCCCTCACATTCTTGTAAATATGTTATCTTTTCATTTAACACTGAAGACATGCCACTGCTAGAATGTAAAGTAGTGAGTGTACAGCTTGTACAACAGTGTACATTTGCTTTCCCCTCAATAACTCAACAAACAGCCATTAATGTCTACAATGCTGGCAACAAAAGTGAGTACACCCCTAAGTGTTAATAGGGAGCAGGTGTGTTAAATTTGGTGTCATCACTCTCACACTCATACTGGTCACTGCAAGTTCAACATGGCACCTCAAGGCAAAGAACTCTCTGAGGATCTAAAGAAAAGAATTGTTGCTCTACATGAAGATGGCCTAGGCTATAAGATGATTACCAAGACCCTGAAACTGAGCTGCAGCACGGTGGCCAAGACCATACAGCGGTTTAACAGGACAGGGTCCACTCAGAACCGGCCTCGCCATGGTCAACCAAAGAAGTTGAGTGCACGTGCTCAGCACCATATCCAGAGGTTGGCTTTGGGAAACAGACGTATGAGTGCTGCTAGCATTGCTGCAGTGGTTGAAGGGGTGGGGGGGATCACCCTGTCAGTGCTCAGACCATACGCCGCACACAGCATCAAATCGGTCTACATGGCTGTTGTCCCAGAAGGAAGCCTCTTCTCAAGATGATGCACAAGAAAGCCCACAAACAGTTTGCTGAAGACAAGCAGGCTAAGGACTTGGATTACTGGAACCATGTCCTGTGGTCTGATGAGAAGATAAACTTATTTGGTTATTAGATGGTGTCAAAAGATGGTTATCAACATGATAACGACCCCAAACACACCTCCAAGACCACCACTGCTTTGCTAAGGAAGCTGAGGGTAAAGGTGATGGACTGGCCAAGCATGTCTCCAGACCTAATTGAGCATCTGTGGGGCATCCTGAAATGGAAGGCGGAGGAGCGCAAAGTCTCTAACATCCACCAGCTCTGTGATGTCGTCATAGAGGAGTGGAAGAGGACTCCAGTGGAAATCTGTGAAGCTCTGGTAAACTCCATGCCCACAAGGGTTCAGGCATGTTGGAAAATAATGGTGGCCACACAAAACATTGACACTTTGGGCCCAATTCGGACATTTTCACTTAGGGGCGTACTCACTTTTGTTGCCAGCGGTGTAGACATTAATGGCTGTGTGTTGAGTTATCGTGAGGGGACAACAAATACATAGTTATCCAAGCTGTACACTCACCACTTTACATTGTAGCAAAGTGTCATTTCTTCAGTGTTGTGACATTAAAATATAGAATCAAATATTTACAAAAACATTTATGAATTAAGAGAAGTATATGGAGCCAGAGAGGAGGAAGTGGCAGCAACAGACCAAAGAGAGCCGGCACACCCATGCCGGGGGAGGCCACGAGAGCACGCCGGAACCCCTTCCTCCCACACATGCGCTGTGTCCCTGGATCTTTCCTGTTAAAAAATACAACACTTTCCAATTCATAACTCACAGAATGTTCTAGACATTAGTCAATTTACAGCACTGTCCAATTTACAATAAAATGTGCAGCAATGTACTATTTACAACCCCAAGTTGGGACAGTGGAAAATGCTAATAAAAACAGAGGAATGATTTGTACTTTGACCTGTATTTAAACAAAAAGACAAGGTATTTTATGTTATTTTTTCCTTAACAACTGATAGCGATGTGACAAGTTGAAATAAGAAGGTGATGTGAAACAGGTGAGGCAATCGTGTAAAAAAAGGCCTAGTCCTTCAAAAGCAAGGATGTGTTGAGGCTCGTCAGCGAATAATCCAACACTTTCAGAAAAACATTCCCAAAAGACAAATCTATAGGATTTTGGGCATTTCACCTTCTACAGTGCACAATATAATTTTAAGATTCAAGGAATTCGGTCAAATCTTGGTGCGTAAAGTGTGTTTTCAATATAGTACAGGGTAATTGGAATTTTCAAATGACAGTTTTTTTTTTTTTTGCATATTTCTATACTGTTCAATTTACAATACTGTTACATTTACAGTATACAATTTACAAAACCTTGACATTTTCTGTCACAAAACATATTTCGTTCCCACCATTAACACGGAAACTTGTCTTCCATGACATTTTAATGGACCTCCTTGTGCATCATTCTGATGCATTTAGGTCAACACACAAGTCATAGGCTTTCTTTCTTCTTTTAGTGCATTTAGCACGATTATCGCAATAGCCTAAAGCCAAATTAAAATGTAATGTGAAAACAGTGGTTGGGTTCCTCCAATGTCTTGAAGTAGGTTAGGGCATTTGATTGATATACCATATTAGGATTAAAATGTTTAGTAGAAAATGTTTGCGTTTTTAATAAAAAAATTGAATATCAATTACATTTTACTGAAGTGGTCCACAAACAACAAAAATATACTTTGCTAATCCCTTGCACAGAAGCTTTATGAAAGCTTTTTTGCAAGGGTAGTCTACAGGCTACAGGGCTGGATGATGTCTAATGCCTCTTACACCAGCAGACATATCGCCTACCCTGGAACACATCAGACATTGGCTCCAGACGGTGTAAGAAGGGAATACAGAGTGGCCATGAATAATGAAACAGAAGATGCTTCGGTAGATCACTCACTGCATGTTTGTTTTTTGGTAAGGTTGGGAAAATGGCCAAGTCAGCGTCAGGCTTGAATATTGCAATTCTGTAAGCTACTCGTGTACAGTAACTAAATCAAAGTTTTTTCTGTAATATTTTTTATTTATTTGACTTTTCATTTATAGCAACAGTACAAAGTGAATTGTTTGCCTTCAAAATAGGAGTGCTTTTTATGTACAATATTTATACAGTAATATACAAAGTTTAAAAAATGTAAAATGTTAAAATGTCTACAATTTATTATGAAACAGGATAAAATATCATCAAAATGACACACATAAAACAATGTATAAGAGTGAGAAATTATCTATGTATTTCTTTTTATTCAAAGCAGGAGTTTCTTTTTGCAGCTTGCTTTTTTTTCGTTTTTTACTTAACATGAAAAAAAAATAAGATTGGTAAAGCTCCTCTCACAGTTTACCAACTTAGCAAAGGTTTGTAACGGATAAACCATCAAAACTTAATTTCATGTTTTGAATGCAAATTAACATAGCAAACACAAAACCTGAATTAAAGCTAACTTGTGGAAAGCCCAGTTTTATTACGATAATCTTTAAGATGGCACTCAATGAATGCAGCAGCAAACATTTTATTTGAATAAAGTTCTCACATTATTTCACAGTTTCTTGATATCCTCTTTTTGATTATGAATATACCCCAATGCAGCAACTTCAAGCAGGTTTGTGAGTGTTGAAGATGGGAAGATGTGTCCTCAAAAGAAGGTGTAACAAACAACTTCTTTTCACATTGCTCGATCAAACATGAGGTCTACTGAAACCAGCACACTTTAAGGAGAACATTCCTGTGGCTAACAACCAGACCTTCCATCCAACCAAGATGGCGAATGAGCCCTGGGACCAGTGAAACAGCTGCCAGATTGACTTCGGTACAAAAAACTGAAAAGAATGCTACAGTCTACCTCATGTAACATGTACATTGTGTTTCTATCTTTAAAAGCTATGTTGACGTGTGAGGATTCTCTGGAAATATTACACACAATCACAATGCACTGCAATTGACATATCATGGTGAACGTAAACAATGAACTATGGCTGAGATGTCTCAAAAACCAAGAGTACCCTGATCTGATCCACAGTCAGGGGTTATTCTTTCTTGTTCATCTTCCAGCTCGGTGGGTTGATTCCCAGAGCAGCATTTGGTCACATCAGCCAATCTATAGTTAAATACAGTCAACAAACATTGCTCATTCTGTCAATTGCTAACCACCACGTTGTTCAGCAATTGTATAATTTGCCTAGAAGGCATTTTATTAAGTCTGAAACTTTTGGCAAAGGGGAGTCAACAAGCTGAAGACATAATTTAAAATACATGTACAGCCATGTGAAAAAAGTTGCACACCATGAAATATTTCGTTATTTAAAAAAAAATAAAGGACACTAATATTAGATCTTCTTTCGAACAATATCTATAGATATTGAACAAAAAATAATGAAATTCTAACCATGATATCAGTCATTTAACAAAAGATTTACAAAGATGCCATTTACTGAGGTTAAGATGCTGTGAGGTGATTTGAAACGGGATGCAAAAGAAACCTCAAACATCACACAGCTGAAGAAATTCAGCAAAATGTTCTCCCAGTCAATGGCAGAAACTGGTAGACAGTTATAGGAAACGTCTTATTGAGGTAATTTCAGCAAAAGGGGACAAAACCAGTTTTTAGGGCTGAGGGTGTGCTATCTTTTTCCTCAGTAGAAAAGACCATCTTTGTAAATCTTTTGTTTAATAAAATGGCATTGTTTTTAGTTCAATTACTTCAGCTTTATCTATAGATATTATTTAAAAGAAGATCAAATATTGGTATTTTCATATTTTCTTAAAAATAATGAAATACTTTTAAATACTAATTCGTTCACATGTCAGTATTAATTTGGAATGTGTTTTTTAAATCAAGAGGGTTTCTATTTACCTAATTACCTCCCCTTGCAATGCATCCAGTTTCCAAGTGTTGCAAAGACCATAAACACAGTTACTGTGTAAACATTCCTTTGGAATATTTGATTAAGTCCATGCCAAAATAAGCAACATTGGAATTGACTTGGCTTTACTTGGGTTTAGATGAAATCGTTCTCAGGGTTTGTACTATTGTCAAATGAACAAAGATATACTGCTAACTTCGATAACATTGAGATTCAGGATAACATTTTACTGGCCCATCATAGAGCCTTAATATAGTTGTATAAAGGTGTTTCCTTGTTGTGATTTTTGGAAAATAAATGCTTGTCAGAGGCCGAGTGTTTGAGAAGTACATTTGACTCATTAAGCCACACTTCAAGATATTTATTTTGTCTAACTGAAAGGTAATTTTGTTTCTTCCACATTCCACATTCTATTGTATTTGACAGAGAGAGGGCAGCTCTGCCTGTCTGTCTGATTGTCTATGTGATTCTTGACTTGTTGAGTACAAAGGCTGAATAATTCTCCAGTTCAATAGCCTTCACATGATGCTTTTGGGGTTGGCTGCTCTGCTGGTAGCATGTGGCCTGTGTCCAGGACCTTGTTCTTATGTAACATGTCTTTCTGTGTGTCTGTCTGTCTGTCTGACTGATCTTGTCTCAGCTCTCTAAAGACATGGCTGCAATGATCTGCTCCAACTTCTTTGACAGCCGCTGCTTCTGGGCTTGCTCATCCTGCTCCAGGGCCTCCATGATCTGACACACACAAATACACAAAGTAAGACATGAAATCAGCAACGCAGGCAGGAGAACACAGTGCTACTGAGCAAGCCAGCTAACCCTAAATACCCCCTGTATGCTCATTAACCCCTGTTCCCTGAGGGTTTGGATTAAAAGTGAACAATGGATTTTACTTTTTGTTATATTGACGACAGGTTGAATGTGACATCAATCCACTCCTGTAACTAAATTAACCCTTTTGTGGATGCCACTTTATGCATGCCAACTAATGCATTTTGTGAAGCTACAGGGATACAGCGACAAACAACCTTACCTCTTGGCCGTATTTGCCGACATAGGCATATATCTCATGCAGGGCACTCAGCACGTTGAACTCATTGGAGTGAAGGCGGGCCTGCTCGGCCAGGTAGGCATTCATATCCTGGTCACTGATGGCCGGCAGACGCTTTATGTCAGCATAGTACCTAGTGGGAGACAGAGGTTACGTCCACACTTGACAATAACACACACCTTTAGCAATCAGCAAACAAAGGTTAGCTATCAGCATACGAAGGTTAGCTATTAGCATACGATGGTTAGCTATTAGCATAGAAGGTTAGCTGGCTGACTTCTGCAGGTGGTGGTCAGGTATGTATTACGTAAGGGATCCCTCAGGAGTCTGGAAGCAATCAGGATACATACAGTGAACAATGTCGTCCTCACTCAGGCCACAAGTCTCTAGAAATGTTGTGATGTGACTTGCTAGATGCCTTAGCTCATTATGAAGTGAGAGGAAGTATTTAACATAGCGATACAGAGCATTGTTGGCTTAGAAACCCCCGATATTTTGAAGTGCTTAAGTGCTGTCTACAGAAGTTAGCTAGGTCTTATCCTTTTTCCAACGTTTGACAACTTGAAGTGTTGACAACTTTTGTGTGATCGTAAACTATGAATCCAGTCTTCCTCGGCTAAAGATCATTTATTCACAATATCACTGCCTAGAGACGTAACTAACACACATCAGTACACGATTACCTCTCCACCCAGCTCTTATAGTGGGGGATGTCCTTGGCATAGAGCAGCTTGGTGGAGGGCGAGTCCTTGCCCAGGCGGTGTTCAGAGGTGGAGCAGGAGTCCATGAAGGTCTGGGCCACCACGGACAGACAGGCGTCTGTGATGCTGCTCTTATGGATGTCAAACACAAACTGGGGGTTCTTGATCACGTTCACCCAGAACCGCAGAGGCAGACTGATAGACAGGAACAGGTGAAGAAATGACCCGTTACAGACGGCCTCTACAGACCGTGGAGAGACGGTCAGCGAGAACTGATTATTTGAGTAGCGGCTTTTAAACGGCACGTTAAATCTGCACTCCCTCACCAGTTGCTCTTCCATGTGTGGCGTACATCCATGTCGTGGATGCCGTGCTTATCAGCCTGCTCGTCCAGGAAGTCAAACATGTACTTGATGGCGAGCGGAAGAGCACTGCCCCGGCACACAGTGCCGAACAAGGTCTCAAACAGATCATCCACAAACTTCTGCAATGTACCCTGAAAAAAATACCACAGCCGTGTTTTAAGGAGTCCATGGCATTGAAGCATACTGGATCTGTGTGTGAGGTATTACCTTAGTAGCCAGCAGCCTGGTCAGGTAGATCTCCGACACCATCTTGGAGCCACGCTCGCCCTCCTTATGGTCGCCGTGATCGTGGTTCTTGACCAGGTGCCACACCTTCACGCCGCTCTCCAGGTCCGGGGTGATCATGGGCACCCGGGAGTGAGGGCTGTCGGGGCTGGTGCCGGTGGAGGAGCGGAATGGTAAATCTACGGGGAGAGAGGGAGGGTCACTGACAGTGGGTCCCAGTTCGCAAACAGGAACCTGTTTGTTCTCTCAGTCAGGGCAGGTAGGCTGGAGAAAAGATGGGTGGTTTGGTGACGAGGGACTCTCGGTCAGGCCGAACTGACCATATCTGCTGATGCTTCGTGGGAAGCTGGCTGAGGAGGGCAGGTTGTAGGAGGACATCTGTCTTGGCACCAAAGCCACCACACAGCGGTCAGACACCTGCGGGATTCAAAGAGGTTTTCATCAGTTCTTCACTTCAACCCAATAATGAATCAACATCCTCGGGTCAAGACAATTTCTGCCGATACATGACATTCATTGCAAGTCAGTGAAATTAAATATGCATTTTCAGGTAAGTCGGAAAGGTAAGACCTAGTAGAAGATAGGCTTTTATGCTAAACGTTATGGCAACATTTCAGTCTCAGTCGGCAGTTTGAACAACCCTGATATTGTTGCTTTGTGGGTGGCCAGAGGGAGGTAATCATCTTGGAATTGAACAGCAGATTTGACTGCTAGGTGCAGGCTTTTGAAGGTAATTATTAATTAAAAACATATTTCTTCAAGGACTGGTATCACATGCATTGATTAACCCTACCCATGCTCTGCATAGTGCTAGAAACTTAAGCTACCTGTCAGCAGGTAGATACTGTCCTCAGGTAGATACTGTCTACAGGCTAGATACTGTCCTGAGGTAGATACTGTCTACAAGCTAGATACTGTCAGCAGGTAGATACTGTCCTCAGGTAGATACAGTCTACAGGATAGATACTGTCCTCCGGTAGATACTGTCTTCAGGCTGGATACTGTCATCAGGCTAGATACTGTCAGCAGGTAGATACTGTATACTGTATGACAGATACTGTCAGCAGGTAGATACTGTCCTCAGGTAGATACAGTCTACATGGTTGCGGACCTTTGAGGTAGATACTGTCAGCAGGTACAGCCCAAAATGTTGAGAATGACACAAATATTAATTTTCAAAGTCTGGTGCCTCAGTGGCTTACATATACAGAATGTCACGAAGAGTGATCAGATAAATTGCAATTAATTGCAAAATCCCCCTTGCCATGAAAATTTACTTTTGAACATTTCCAGTTCAATTCAGCCCTGCCACAAAAGGACTAGCTGACATCATATCAGTGATCCTCTCATTAACACAGGTTAGAGTGTCGACGAGGACAAGCCTGGAGATCGCTCTGTCATGACGATTGAGTTAGAATAACCGACTAGAAGCTTTAAAAAGAGGGTGGGGCTTTAAATCATTGTTCTTCCTCTGTTACCATGGTTACCTGCAAGGAAATTTGTGCAGTCATCATTGCGTTGCACCAGAAGTGCTTTACAGGCATGGATTTTGCTGCTAATAAGATTGCACCTAAATCTACCATTTATCGTATCATCAAGAACTTTAAGGAGAGATGTTCAATGGTTGTGAAGTAGGCTTTAGGGGGCCCAAGGAAGTCCAGCAAGAGCCAGAACCGTCTCCTAAATTTGATTTAGATGCGGGATCGAGGCACCACCAGTACAGAGCTTGCTCAAGAAGGGCAGCATGCAGGTGTGAGTGTATCTGCACGCACAGTGAGGTGAAACTTTTGGAGAATGGCCTGGTGTCAAGAAGGGCTGGGACTGGACTGCTGAGGACTGGGGTGAAGTAATTTTCTCTGATGAATCCCCTTTCCGATTGTTTGGGGCATCCGGAAAAAAACTTCTCCCAACCATCCAAGAACAGTTTGGTGCAGAACATTGCCTTGTCCAGCATGATTGAGCAAGTTGCCATAAGGCAAAAATGATAGCTAAGTGGCTCGGGAAACAAAACATTGACATTTTGGGTCCATGGCCAGGAAACTCCCCAGACCTTAATCCCATTGAGAACTCAATACTCAACAGGAGGGGGGACAAACAAAAACACAAAATCTGCCAAACTCCAAGTATTTATTATGCAAGAATGGGCTGCCAACAGTGAGGTAGACGCTGTCTAACTCCCCAGAGACAGTTCTCAGGAAGACACTGTCCTCAGGTAGATAATGTCTTCAGACTAGATACCGTCAACAGGTAGATACTGCCTTCAGGCTATATACTGTCTCCAGGTAGATACTGTCTTCTGGTAGATACTTTCAGCAAGTAAATACTGTCAGCAGTTAGATACTGTCTTCAGGCTAGATACTGTCAGCATGTTGATCCTGTCCTCAGATAAATACTGTCAGCAGGTAGATACTATCAGCAGATAGATTCTTCAGGTAAACACTGTCTTCAGGCTAGATACTGTCTTCAGGTAGATACTGCCTTCAGGCTAGATACAGTCAACAGGTAATGATGTAAATGTAGAGTTAGAGGGTGTGTGGATGGACCTGATAGTGCATGAGGGTGTTGAGTCTCTTCCAGTCGCTTTCGATCTTGGTGGTAATGTCTTCATCCTGCAGGACCACACGTGCTGTCCTCCCCTGGCGCCATTCTGACGGGGGAAATGAACACACAGGTGCATCCATGAGTCCAACACAAGCCTTATGTAAACAATCACTTCTCTCTATATTGCATGTCACCCATTAACTCAGAGCGGAGCCAGCCTGCCTTACCCAGGTCCATGTCCGCAGCCCGAGGCCTCTGGGAGAAGTGCATGTTCCTACAGACAGCATCCAGTATCTTCTCCTTCACCTGATTGATGGTGTCACAGTTGAGCACCTTGACCGGGATCTCAGGGCTGTTCTCGTTGTCTGGATTCACACAGCACAGTGTCTGGGGAGGGACCAGGGAGAGACACCAGTCATTACTACCCGCTGTCCTTCTCTTTAAATAGGCCTACTGGCTGCATGGAAATGGCTCTCCTCTCCCTGTCTGCAATCTCCCTTACAGCTTTAGCCCGAAATGTAATTTCACACATTGAGCTGGATGCTGGGTTGCCAGCTGTAGCAGGGCATTTACCGGATAATGAGACACAACCTCCCAGTTAGGGTGCTCTGAGAGGTGTGATCTTGTCACCAGGCTGCTCTCAGGCTTATGCCTGGGGTAGGAGTCACACTTCTGCTGCTGCATTTAACTTTGGCTTTAGCTACAGTGACCAAGCAAAAACTGTGACTGTGTAGTTTTGTTTTGACAATCTCTTATCTGATTGTCACGAAATATATACAAATGTTGTATAATCCTTCTGATCCTATCCTTACTATTCTTATAATAGTTCTTCTTCAAAGTGTTTGCATGAGGTTTGCATGAGTTCATTTTTAAAGAGGGCCACACAGCATGTTGCCTTACAACCGTGGTGTAGGCAAGCCTGGCTCTTTCATGGCTGTAACTAAAATTACCATATTCCATTATGCATTAACTTATTCCAGATGGTTTTAGTAGAGTGTGACATTTAAGACAAATACTTGTGTGTGGTATGGTGACTCACCAGGGTCTTGTATTCAATCTGCTGGCGGATGAGTTTGTCTTCGCTAAGGGAGTAGCGAGCCTCCCCGGTGATGGAGTCTATAGGGCCCTTCTCCATCTGTTGCTTTATGGCACAGTAGAGCATGAAGAGAGGCTCCCCTGCACACTCCTTTGTCCAGGGAGCAAAGGTGGGGACAAAGAAGTGGATTGACAGAGGAAGACGGGGGTGAGAGAGGTGCCTGTGAGCTACTCACCCCCATCTGACTGAGACCCAGTCTACAAAGAGTCCTCGAACACAATACACAATCCCAATGTTAATAAAAATCTGCCTAGTGTAAAATCCAAACAAATCATTAGATGATTGCTGCTATGGTGTGTCTAATGGCGACACGCGGCGATCATCTTTCCTAAGTTATTAATATTACCTTAAGGAATTTGTGAAGTAGGAAGGCAAACCAATTTGTCAACATCTTCTCTGCGACCGATTCAGTTCTGCAAGCAATGAACATACAGAATCACTGTTAGAAGGAGATTTGGGAAGGTAGAGTGGTGTGACTGTATAGGTGCAGAGAATACCCATTCTGGTTAGCTGATGTAAAGGTAACTTGCTGCCCTTAGACGATTAAAACACCAGAATGTAAGTGCAGCTGCTATAGAACAGAATGTACATACAGTAACAGTGCTATTTCTATGTTCCGCTCACTTTCCTTTCAGCGGTACTCACCCCCCCATCCAACACTCTATGTGCAAGATAAAGTACATTATTATGCTCCAATTAGTCACACTTGAACTAATCTCTGAAACACAGTAGAATAATGCATAATTGGGCCGCCCACGGGAGACACTGAAACTGTATGTACTTGTTTATTCGATTTGATGAAACACAGTAATATTAAAGATCTGACTGTTAAACACTAGGCCTTTTCCGCCCTCTAGAGCTAATTCTATAGCTGCATTGGAGCCTCCTAACCGATTTCTTATGCTAATGTTCTGTCCCATTGTACCCTAGTGTCTTGCTGTAACATGTGTCCTATTGTACCCTAGTGTCTTGCTGTAACATGTGTCCTATTGTACCCTAGTGTCTTGCTGTAACATCTTTCCTATTGTACCTTAGTGTCTTGCTGTAACATGTGTCCTATTGTACCCCAGTGTCTTGCTGTAACATGTGTCCTATTGTACCCTAGTGTCTTGCTGTAACATGTGTCCTATTGTACCCTAGTGTCTTGCTGTAACATCTTTCCTATTGTACCCTAGTGTCTTGCTGTAACATATGTCCTATTGTACCCCAGTGTCTTGCTGTAACATGTGTCCTATTGTACCCTAGTGTCTTGCTGTAACATGTGTCCTATTGTACCCTAGTGTCTTGCTGTAACAT
>JACXGK010000705.1:0-22741 GCA_016801125.1 Novumbra hubbsi
ATCATGAATGGTAACCGTAATACAATGGAAAAGGGAACACTAACATGCATATTAGGTGCTACTGACGCACTTACTTTCCTCCCCTTGCTTTTTATGTGTTTCAATCCCCAAGAAGAGACAGCTAGACTTGTGTCAGGCGTTGTTAGTAGTCTTGTACTTTACTATAGCATTTGGAAAGGGACATTATATAAAAGCATTCAATGACAATTGGGCTAAAGAGCCAGCAGTCAGCTGTAATTTGAATGTATTTTCATCTATTTCAGCCATTTTGTCATTTAAGCGCACTTTGTACACAGTCCCCCCCATTTTAGGGAAATGTTCTGTTATTTCTAAATCATTCTTCCAATATGGATACAAATACTATCCAATGAATGCAGTGGACACTTGAACCCCACAAGTAATTGTATTATTTCAATTAAGTTCATAAAATAAATTTAGAACCAATTCATAAAGTGAAAACAGAATGAATGAAACCAAATAAAAATGGCACTGTACAAATACTCTTAGAGTTTACTTTATATGTCCAATGGATGAAGCCCAAAACTTGTGAACTCTTACTAATTTATTGGCCAAAGTTGATCTTGTAACTCTCCTTAAAACCCGTCATGTGACTGTAAGACACATTTGCAACCTTGATCTTTTGGTCGCACTTCAACAGAGAAAACTAATCTAATTTCCATGAGTCACCTTCATAGAAAAAATGGTTGTCCCAGACCACCTTTGCTTTACTTCAAGTAGACTACAAACTGTATGGCTGAGATGGATGGAAGTGAGTGATATGGACAGTAGACCAGAGTGCCTAACTCTCTCTCTCTTGCTCTCCTTTCTCATCTGACAGTTGAAGAAGTTCCGGAGCCTTCTCTTTTCCAGAGAGGGTGAGGCAGCCTGCCACATGGAGGACAACTTTCGCCCCCCTCAGCCCCTCAAGGGCCGCGTTGTTCGAGCATCCTTCAAATAGATCCCCAGACCCGCTTCCCCCCTGCCTAGTGAGCCATCCAGACGTGCCTACCCTGCAGTGAAGCTACAGAGACCATGTATATCTCCATTAATTTTCTTATAATGAAATCCCAAACCACTTCCATACTACCCCATTTCCACCAGTGAAGGATTGCCTTTCTGTGATGGAAACTAAAAGGAAGAAGCACTTACCTGTGTTGCATCCTCTCCTCCTTTGGGACATAAATATCAAGCAAAGCTCTGATCCATTCATTTCCCAAGACAAACCCTCCACATGGTGGCTAGAATATGACAGATACACCAGGATTTTGCATCTGGTGCAAATGTTGTAGATAGCTATGGGGCTTTGTAGTTTTTAATTGATTTATAAAGTATATAGTATATTTGTCAGCAAACAGTTATGATATAGAGATGTATCCAAGATAAAGTTCTGGATTATTCAGTTGAAGAAAAACTAGCAAACCTAACTAGCGGTCAGTGGCAGGCCCGGGGTGGATGAAACTGCTTCGCCATCTGTGAGTAGGGCAAGTCACACATACAATACACACATACACAAACACACAGACTCACACACCCTGACAAGCAGTCTGTAATCTCTGACTGACTGCTTGCCTCGAGATCACGGCAGCTTAATGAAACTCAGCAGTAGTGTCCATCACACCCGATTGAACCAGAAAATCCCCTTTGGGCACACATACAATTTGACTGTAGGACTTGACCTGTCCTTTGGTTTTTGTACTAAGCATCCCCACTGTATACAAACACATATTGACATAAATACAGTACATGTATTATGCATTTATGCACACATGGAAGAATTATAGGAGGTGCAACTGTTAGGTGAGTGCTGTCATTTCAATGACTTTCATTTTCACTTCTCTCTTTTATTAGAAAGCAAAAGTAAATGAGTGTTTTAAACTTGACAGCATAAATGCCAAAAACATATTGTATTTGATTCATGCGTTTTCTTTTATATCAGAAAGCTGCTCTATATTTTATGTTTTGTATTGATCGCATGAAAACTGAGCCGGGGATGACCCATTTCACACTTTATGAATTGTTTTACGCCTATGCATTGTGTTAATGTGATGCTCCAAATGCAATAGGGCTGTACAGCCAGGGAAGAATCAACCAGATGCAAGAAACAATTAAGCTATGTAGTGTCTACAGGCCACTGCAGGGCCTTTTTAATGCTGAATTATAAATGACGAAGCATCACCTTTAACATTGGAACACAGAATTATGCAAATTAGCAGCTTTTTAATAGAACGCTAGTGACAATGAATCATGTCTGTCTCAAACAAATGATTGTATGTGATAATTAAATGTATTTCCCTATGTCAATCACAATTGAAGGGCCACCCTGGGAGTTAGTCTTGCTGTTGAGGTATTTTTGAAGTTGTAATTTTATTAGTTGAATAAATATATTTTATGAATTTATTTTGTTCATTTTGTTCACTTGTATTTTAGTACCATCATTATGAATAATCAAGCAGTTTTCATCACTAATGAAAAAGTATTTTAAATTGAGGCTGCCAGACTGTTGACAAGATTATCCCATCTCTTCATTGCTGGAAAATGCTATGTAAACATAAGTCAGACAAGTGGAGGTGTCTAATTCAGTTAACATGCCCAAACTCTTAAGACTATGTGTTATACTTCTCTCTATCCCCCTGGGAATACTCCTCTATGTTTTAAGGAAAACAGCTACTGCCACATCAGTTCACAACATCCCACAACCACCAGATTAACATCTCACCCTTGACCTCCACTGTGCCTGCCTTCGCCGGACAAACAAGAGGGTAATTATCACAAATAAGCTGAGGCTACTCAATACAGTGCCTTCAGAAAATATTTAGATACTGATTGCAAATTGTTATTGACATTTGCAGAAAATGTATGGTCTTGCTTTTATAATTTCTGTCAGGGGGAGAGTTATTTCGTTTTTTGTATCTGGTACAGGTGAGTTTTTTTTTTTTTTGATTTGATGAATTAGTACCCTGTCAGTGTGTGCTTTACCCTCCATGCTTCTCTTATTTGCCAAGATATGCCATTCAGGTTGGACTGGCCAGGTTAGGCTCAATATTGTAGATAACGCCATCATTGAATCAGGCTTTTCACATGATCACCCCCACTCTGCTCTGACAACATGTCACCAATGCACTACTTCATGTACTCCATGCACTACTTTATGCACTAATTCCTAACAGGAAGCCTAGTTCTATTTGAATACTTGAAGCACTGCCAATCCCACTGTCATTGGTTAATACAAAAATGATACCCAACACGGGTCACTGGAATATGAAACAAGAATGATTATTTAGACATTTACAACATTGGTTTGCACTTTTATGTGTCGATTAATCCTTTGAGTAAAGAAACATATCACTTTGTATGAAGTCAACATTATGCTAATATCCAGTGCATAAAGAAAACACAAAACACACTGATGTTTATCTTTAAGTCAAATGTGCTAGCAACAGAAAGTTACGTCAATATCTGTAAATGTTTTATGTGTTTCAATGATTTCCTACATTTATATACTTAGTTAACATTTAATTTAGCTATTTGGGCAGCATGCCGTTGCGTTGATTGTGAATAGACCGAATAAATTTGCACACAATGACGTCCCTATATTTTAACATGAGGCGACCGATCCATACTGCAAGATCCACAAATGATATAATGTTGCAAGGAATGCATTGGCAAAATGCCACTGTTTCCTTAGACCCTATAGGCATCTGTGCAACTCTGGAAAAGTCATTTATGCCACCACACAACATATGCAGTAAATATGAATGTTATGTTTCGGTGCCTCTGTGTCCCCAAGCCAAACATGTTCTGCCCTTATTATTATTTCCAGTATCTCATGATTTACAAATTAAGCACGTTTAATTACTATTATGGGTATAGGGGAGGGTCACTCATTAGGTTAGGTTCACTTCAAAGCATGGTAAATGTATTTATTAGAATTTGGAAAGTGTACAAATACACACATTAAATCCAAGGTGTCTTTACTAACTTGTATGAAACAGTGTAGTCGCAACTGCAAACAGTGTTGATATGTTGGCAGGTCGCAGCTGATGCCTTCACCTAATTCACTGTAGGGATCTTGTGTTGCAGCATGGGCAGTGTTAGGTTTGCGACACACATATTAGCAACCTAGCATCACAGGAACTTGTACACCGCGATTACATTCAATATGAAAATATCAACAGTGCTATTGTGCTCATTATCAATATATCCCAGTGCTATTGGTCCATAATGACTTCATTTTATGTTGAATGTCAACAACTGAGAAAATAAACTTGTTGTAAGTGGCAGTTGCAAACGTTAATAGTTAAATAGAATGGCTGTTTGCATAAGTGTTGTGGTCATTGATGGTGGGCAACCGACATTTATTCAGCCAATTTGATTCCAGCAAGTTGAGATAATTTTTTGTTGTGGAATTATGTTGTTATGTTAAGTGTTTCCTGATTTTGTAACCTTACCCTTACCCTTCATCCTGACCCTAACTGCCGTACTGTGATGACATACCTTAACCTCATCATAACCTTATCTTTATTCCTAACCCCAATGCCAGTACTTACATGCCTCTCCTTCAACCCAAGTTAACTTTAACCTTTAACCATTAAGGTTTGTAATAACAAGGCATTTTAATTTTTAAATCAATTACGTTAAGGACCAACATAATAACAAAACATTAAGGAGCAACATAATAGTGAAAACGTTAAGGAGCTATGTAATAGTGAGTCATTAAGGACCAAAATACTGGGGTTATGTTGATAACACTGATTTATTTTCATACTGAACATATTTGCTGTTCACAAATTAGTTGTATGTTGACGTGATTCCTGATCCAAAAAGCTGATCTGACTACAAAACCTTTTCCCACCCTAGCTGGGTCATGCTTTCACATGATACTTTTCAGGTAATGGCTTCTTTCTTGTTTCAGTTCACCTTTTTAGGAAAAATAACCTAAAACACTTGCACAAATCTACACTGTAGTTGAATACCAAGACTATATTAAATGTAATTGAGTGACCTAATTAGAATTTTGGAATTAAGTTGGCTTGAAAATCAATTTTGGGACATTGTTTACAGAGCTTGATAAAGGAGTTATACAATCCAGGCATGCAAGGACTAAAGACCCTTACCAAAAAGATATATAGCTGTAACTTCTTTTACTTCTGGTATAATTAGCTCACATTCTATGTGTTAAATTCAGGCAACCTGATTAAGAGTTGGCACTGTTTGGGGACATCTTGTTAGTCACCTCAACCTGTCATTTCATTAGTTCATGGATGCCTTACAGAACCCATTTTGTGCCCCACCTCTCATTTTGGACTGTGTTTTGTTTTGCCTAACACATCAGCTACTCTTGACATTGTGTTACCTGAAGATATGGTTTGCACTGAAGTTTATTTTTTATATGCTTTAGTCTGATCTATTTTCTCATCCAGTAGTCGTTAAAGGCCTAACGTGCTGGGGAAATTGCAGAGAGTAATGTGTTGAGGAGGATATTCAGAAACAGGATGTGTTGGCTTACACAAAGTCCTGTCATGTTTACCAGGTTACTTGAAAACTGAAATGGAACAGTGTTGGTTGCACCATTCCAGTCAATACTGGAAGGAGTCTTTAGTTTGGACGAACTCTATGCAAGGTTTTGATTGTTTTAGTGTCTTGCCCAAAGCTAATTGCTAACTAATTAATTTTACCCCTCATACCACTTGTTTGCCTATTGTCCCTATGGCCCTTGTGAAATCATTTAAATATTCAGAGTACATTCAATGTAAAATATCTTCCTATTATTATTATAGCAGATGAGTTACCTATTGCATCTCTAGTACACCCAACGTCTCATAGTGCTCTTAAACATTTTTATCAGGCATTTTTCTCCCCTCCAAATTTGGTAAACATTAAAGATTAAAATGTGACTTACAAAGTACACCAAACCAAACAGTTCTACTCTTTATCACACTGTTCGCTTCTGGAAATCAAGAAATATTTGCCAACACCTACAGTGCATCCGGAAAGTATTCACAGTACTTCCCTTTTTCCACTTTTTGTTATGTTACAGCATTATTACAGAATGGATTAAATTACTTTTTTAATAAAAAATCTACACACAATACCCCATAATGACAAAGTGAAAAAAGTTTGTTTAATGTTTTTTTTATAGATTTGCAAAAATTAAGAACAAACGAATATGTAATGTACACTTTGTATATGATGCAACAAGCCACTCCTTTGTTATATTGGCTGTGTGCTTAGAGTCGTTGTCCTGTTGGAAGATAAACCGTCGCCCCAATCTGAGGTCCCTAGTGCTATGGAGCAGGTTTCCATCAAAGATGTCTCTGTACATTGCTGCATTCATCTTTCCCTTGATTATGTCTAGTCTCCCAGTTCCTGCCGCTGAAAAACATCCCCACAGCATGGTGCTGCCACCACCATGCTTCACTGTAGGGATGGTATTGGCCAGGTGATAAGCGGTGCCTGATTTCCTCCAGACATGATGCTTGGCATTTAGGCCAAATAGTTTAATCTTTGTATAATCAGACCAGAGAATTTTGTTTCTCATTGTCTGAAAGTCTTTCAGGTACGTTTGGCAAACTCCAGGCAGACTGTCATATGTCTTTTACTGAGGAGTGGCGTTAGTCTAGCCACTCTACCATACAGGTCTGATTGGTGGAGTGCTGCAGAGATGGTTGTCCTCCTGGAAGGTTCTTCTCACTTCACAGAGCAACGCTGGAGCTTTGCCAGAGTGACCATATGGTTCTAGGTCAACCTCTCTGACTAAGGCCCTTCTATTCCGATCGCTCAGTTTGGCCGGGCAGCCAACTCTTGTCAGGACTGGCTGTCAGGTAATGGGTGGGGGAAAGGACCCAAACGCGTGTCGCGGTTGGATTTGTATTCGGTCTTGACTTGGTCTCAGCGTGTAAGGACTCGTTAATTCTTCCTGAGACCAACCTGCCTAGTAATAATCAGCCAACATTTTCCAAAATGGTCCAAATAAGTCCCCCTCAATTTTCAATTTGTGGATTTCTCCCCTGCTCCCCATTTAAGCCCGGCCTGACCACTTTCCATATAATTTCCACTTAACTTTCATGCAATTAACCAGTTCAGTATTATAAAGTATGAAAATAAAAGGACTTCCTACAGTAATTTGCTCTGGTTCTTGGGGTCAGTGCTGCAGGGTTGCAGGCTTTTCAGATCTATACAACAATGAAAAAAGTCTGGAATCTGGTATGCCTCAGACCATGTCATAACAACGTGTTGGAGGTTTGCTTTTCATATTGCCTGCAGACAGAGAAGTTTGAATCAGACACATCAAACAACAATGTGTTTCTATCCCTAAAAAATAAAACCCAAAATTCATAGTCAATTGCAGATGTACAAGGAAAGCCACTTTAATAAATGTAATCCCACTTTGTTTATACAAAATCAAGTGAATTTTATGAAGCCATTGCATTTTATAAAAACTAATCTCTCATGATCAGATGTGACAAACACCATGTGCCCACACCACTCTGATAATGATTACTTCACACTCGATGGTACACGCTGCCATCAGAGAGGTTGCCAGAAAAAGATTCACTTACTTTCATTAAACGTCGAGATATTTTTAGGTTTCTTGTCCCTGCTTAAAATATAGCTAGAAATGTGTTTTTTTCCACATCCAGGGAGTTTGCAGTGCCTGTCCCAGATCAAGGTATGCATAGCGGTGGACTAGTTGAGATATTAAAGGAGATACAGTATCTCACAAAAGTGAGTACACCCCTCACATTTTGGAAATAGTTGTAAATATTGTATTATATATTTTCATATATTTTCATGTTTTCAACACTGAAAACATGACACTTTGCTACAATGTAAAATTGTGAGTGTACACACCTACTCCCCATTCACACCTGAGACCTTGTAACGCTAACGAGTCACATGACACCGGGGAGAGAAAATGGCTAATTGGGCCCAATTCTGACAGTTTTACTTAGGGGTGTACTCACTTTTGTGGCCAGCGGTGTAGACATTAATGGCTGTGTGTTGAGTTATTGTGAGGGGACAGCATATTTACACTGTTATACAAGCTGTACACTCACTAATTTACATTGTAGTAATATCTTCAGTGTAGTCACATGAAAAGATATAATCAGATATTTACTAAAAGGTGAGGGGTGTACTCACTTTTGTGAGATACTGTATATTCTGCTTTTTTAAATATACATCTGAAGGCAAACAGAAGTTTAGGAGGTCAATTAAGAAAAGAAAACAAAAAAGAAGAGAGAGACGGATGTTCTCTTCTGGACTACACAGCTTTTTTCCTGTTACATCATATGCATCTTAAAATGTGCTCTTTCTCAACCTTTTTCAACCTTGTACCATGATTATGTACCACATCTTGCTTGGTGTTATGACAGCTGGGCAAGAAGTAGCTGGGTACAATGTAACTTGCTGTAAAATGGTACGGTACGGTACTACTCATTCAGTGAAGTTCCTCTCTAGGTCACAAACCAATGATGATGTAATAGTTTTGTGTTTGGGACAACAAAAGCCTGGGGCATGTTACGGCCAGTTTGAAAAATATAGTACGAGAAAGAGATTTGTTTGATTTCATTTTCTATAACAGACCCAACACATTTTAATGTGAAGGCCTATTGTCAGTTCATGAAAACCACATGACGCATTGTGTCATCATGACCCTCTAATTTCCTTGACTTAGCGCCAATATTGCCCATTACGCAATTAAGAATGCCAGGTGACGCATATTGTTTTTTCAAGGCAGCTTATTCACACATACTCTGCCTCAATTTTCTCTCATTCACACTTGCATTTTCACAAATACACGCATTCACATGAAGAGCTAATAATGTAGTGCTGGGGGGATGGTGCATGGTCAATAACTCTGACAGTGTACTTCTCCGTGATGAACAACCAGAGTGAAACCCAACCCCCAGTCAAGGATACGGGGACAGCCATCTCCCCAGGCGGTGGGGAGGCAGATCTGGCTGGCGCTGGACACAATTTTAAGGACTTTACAGTTTTATACAGCAGAACTAGCTATTCTTTTTACATCACAGTTTCCATCTTTTCTATTCACATCATTGTGTCTAAGAAATATGTGTTATTTCTATCCATTTGTTTGGGAACCTCAATATTAATTAAATACTATTGACTTTTACTGTAGGCTTAATGCTTGTTAATTTGGACAAAGAGAATATATTCCTAGAGAGGTTTAATGTTTACCTTTCACCTAGTGGTCCAGTGGTGGAGATGCAATATTGAATGGGATATCTGCTGAAAATGCAAAGACTCTTCTTGAACGAAGAATGACAACATTTTCCCTACAAAATTAAGCAAAACAATGTCTTGATATTTAAAAATACATCAGACTTTGGCCTAGAGTGGTCTAGCGGTCTAGGCTACTGCAATTTCAGCATACTCTTTCCTCTGACTTTCCCACTGTCTCTTCTCTATCTACAAAAAGAATAAAATGCAAAAGAAAATGATTGATGCAGTGCTAATATATGCCATAGATGTATCTGTATAAGAATCCAGACAGTGATTTCCATGTAAATGTTTGTATAATTTATTTCGAGGAGTTAATTAAGTCATGTCAAGGTGAAGTTGACAAAAACCTTGAAAAATACACACTAGGCTTTTACAGCATACCATTTCTATGCTCAGGTAGCATTTCAGCTTTCATTGCTCATTGAGGACTGTTTAGTAATGTAATTAAAAACTCCACTGTGTGGAAAGGTACTTTCAAAATATCTATAGTCATTTAAGGCTTTGTCTATCTCTTGGAGCACAGTTAGACAGTTATTAAGAAGTGGAACTTCTGTGGCCCCACCCAGACCCTGAGTAGATCAGGTTGTTTCTACAAACTGGGTAATCGTGTAAGGAGGAAACAAAACAGACAGGCTCGTTTTGAAGGAGCATCATGCCTTTATGGCAAAGATGGGTCAATGTGTACGTGTTACCACAATATCACACACACTGAAACAAATCATGCCTCGACGGGAGGCAAAGTGGCTCTGGTCAGATAGAACGTTCTTACCTGAACACAAAATTATGTCAGAAAAAACCCCAGCACATCCTACCACTCAAAAAACAGCATGGCTACAGTGAACCATGGCGATAGATGCATTTTGTTGTAAGGGTGGCACACTTCAGCAGGGACAGGAACACTTGTCAGGATAGAGGGAATATGGACAGCGCAAAATACCAACAGAATCTTGAGGTGAACCTGCAGTCCTCTGCCAGGAAGTTAAAAATGGTAAGATGGTTCACATTTCAATATGACAATGACACAAAGCACATTACCAAAGCAACTGTGCACTGGATGAAGGAGATTACAGTGAATGTCCTTGTGTGGCCAAGTCAGTGCCCCAACCTAAATCCACCCGAGAATCTGTGAAATAACTTGAAGAGTGTAGTCCATAAGCGGTCACCATGCAATTTGATCATTTTCACTGGTACTTTTGTTTGGGTTTTTGCCTGTAGGCAGGATGCTTGAGATTTTCTAAAGAGTTTTGTCACCTCTAGTTGCAGAAATTAGATGTTAGTAAGAATAAAATGAAAACACATTTCCTGAGTAAACAGTAGCAGATACAAGGATCGCCACCTCTTGGTGAAACTAAATACAGTCACTGAATTTTAGGACACCCCATGAAATATTTAGTTATTTAAAAAAATATGGACATATCAATATTTGATCTTCTTTCAAACAATATCAATATATAGAGGTGATGTAATTGAACCAAAAACAATGACATGTTATGCACTCAAACAAATCATGATATCATCTTTTTAATAAAACATTTACAAAGATGCCATGTCCTACTGCCATTTCCTACAGCTATTAGGGCATAGGACACCCTATGCCCTATTAGTACACCCTATCCCCTAATAGGACACCCTATGCGCTAATATGACACCCTATGCCCTATTAGGACACCCTATGCCCTAATAGGACACCCTATGCCCTAATAGGACACCCTATGCCCTAATAGGACACTCTACGCCCTAATAGCTGGTATTGCATGAAAAACCTCTATAAGATGTTTCCTATAACTGACTTGACTCGGCCATTCTAGATCTCTCAACGTCAGAGACTAGTAGACAGTTATAGGACATTTGTTAGTGAGGTTATTTCAGCCAGAGGGGGCAGTCCTAACTTTGGCATCTTTGGCATCTTTGTAAATATTTTTTGAATATATTATATCATGTTTAACATTTCATTGTGTTTGGTTCAATTACATTATTTCTATCTATAGATAAAGAATAACAACAAACACATCCAGAAAAATGCATTTCAAATGAGTTATGAATTCATTAGCATTTTACTCAAGTAATTGAAACAAGTAATTGATCCCCTATCAATCAGCAAGATTTCTGGCTCCCATGTGTCTTTTATACAGGTAACGAGCTGAGATTAGGAGCACTCTCTTAAAGGGACTGCTCCTAATCTCAGTTTGTTAACTGTATAAAAGACACCTGTCCACAGAAGCAATTAATCAATCAGATTCCAAACTCTCCACCATGGCCAAGCCAAATAGCTGTCCAAGGATGTCAGGGACAAGAATGTAGTCCTACCAAGGCAGGAATGGGCTACAGGACCATCGCCAAGCAGCTTTGTGAGAGGTTTACAACAGTGCGATTATGCGCAAATGGAAGAAACATAACAGTCAATCTCCCTCAGTCTGGGGCTCCATGCAAGATCTCACCTTGTGGAGTTTCAATTATCATGTGAATGGTGAGGAATCAGCCCAGAACCACAAAGGAGGATCTTGCCAATGATCTCAAGGCAGCTGGGACCATAGTCACCAAGAAAACACTTGGTAACACACTACACTGTGAAGGACTGAAATCTTGCAGCGCCCACAAAGTTCCCCTGCTCAAGAAAGCACATGTACAGGCCTGCCAGTAAACATCTGAATGATTCAGACTAGAACTGGGTGAAAGTGTAGTGGTCAGATGAGACTAACATTGAGCTCTTTGGCATCAACTCAACTCGCCATATTTGGAGGTGGAGGAATGCTGCCTGTGACCCCAAGAACACCATCCGCACCATAAAACATGGAGGTGGAAACAGTATGCTTTTGGTGGTGTTTTTCTGCTAAGGGGACAGGACAACTTCACTGCATCAAAGGGACAATGGATGGGGCCATGTATCGTCAAATCTTGGGTGAGAACCTCCTTTTCTCAGCAAGGGCATTGAAAATGGGTCATGGATGGGTATTCCAGCATGACAATGACCCAAAATTTACAGCCAAGGCAACAAACTCAAGAAGAAGCAAATTAAGGTCCCCTGGAGTGGACTAGCTAGTCTCCAGACCCTAATCCCATATAACATCTGTAGAGAGTGCTGAAGGTTCGAGTTGCCAAACGTCAGCCTTAAAACCCTAATGACTTGGAGAGGATCTGCAAAGAGGAGTGAGACAAAATCCCTCCTGAGATGTGTGCAAACCTTGTATCTTACTACAAGAAACTTCTGACCTTTGTAATTGCCAACCATGGTTTTGGCACCAAGTACTAAATCATGTTTTTCAAAGGAGACAAATACTTATTTTAATGAGTAAAATGCAAATCAATTTATAACTTTTTTGAAATGTGTTTTTCTGGATTATTTTGTTGTTATTCCGTCTCTCACTGTTCAAATAAATCTACCATTAAAATTATAGTCAGATTATTTCTTTGTCAGTGGGCAAACTTTCTAAATCAGCAGGAGATCAAATATTGTTTTCCTCCACTGTGCATGTTTTATTCCATTGTTTTAATTATGTGTTTAACTAGTTAAATTCTTCTATAGCCACACAGTGTTCTGTTTTTAATTCAATATTTTATCTGAAGGTCATTATCTCCTAGTGAGATTGCTTAATATTTTCCCTTGATACCATTTATAAGGGAAGACTTTGGGGGCAGTGTGTCTCACTATGTGAATCCCATAGTTTTCAACACTATTATTCTTGAAAAAAGAGAATTTAATACATATACTTATGTATAAAACGCTACCTATTCTATCAATTCAGGGATCATATCATATAGAGGACTATAAAGAAACCTCTTTTGTGCAATCTATGGCAAAGCATGTTCTAATTGGATTATGGCTGATGGTATTGTCCCTTTATAAAGAAAGACTTCTAAAGAAATTAGGACAATATTGTTTTATTTTTTCCACCTATAAACCTGGCACAACACTTACTTTATACTACACACCTGCTCATCCAGATAGCCCCTCTGGCTAGAATATATGTCTCACCTCCATCCAGCCTGCCACTCTCCTTTCATCTTGTGTGGTATGCCTTGGAGTAGGGCTGGCAATACGTTGTGGAGTAAAGTTTCCGGAGGTGCGGCAAGAGGTCAAATCTCTCATGTTCCAACTTGTTGGTAACTGCCTGCTCTGAAATATCCCAGCTTACTCTCAGCAGGCCCTGTACACTGTACATACAAGAACATAGACAATAATATAAGTGCTTTAAAGTATTTATTGTGTAATGCGTGTATTATACAATGCAGGTTTCATTACTAAGAACATTTGTTATAAGAGCACATTATCCTTGGTTGACAAAAAAGAATTATGCATGATTTAATTAATGAATTAATTGATCTGATAGGACTAATAGAAAGGTAGCGCTTCCAGTGGTTAATGTGGAACAGTTTAATTGCAGTTGATTTTACTATTTATACTAACAACGCACAGTGAACTGAATGTGTATGGCTTGCTTTGAAGAGTTTTGAGTAGCTCCACACGCAGATGTACAGTGGGGAGAACTAATATTTGATACACTGACGATTTTGCAGGTTTTCCTACTTACAAAGCATGTAGAGGTCTGTAATTTTTATCAACCTGCAAAATCGGCAGTGTATCAAATACTTGTTCTCCCCACTGTATGTTTAGTCTGAGGGTATCCCAAACTGTGCTTATCGGTTTTGCAAGATAGATATCAGACCTGAGAATCACTAGCTAAGATTAATGCACTACCTGGAAGTCACTCTGGATAGGATCGATTTATTAACAACTAAAATGTAATTGTGGATGACTTGGAACAGAATTCCCATGCAAACACAGAAAGTAACATGGACACACATTTCCTAATCCTCAGGAAATGAATCTTGTGATTATTTTTAAACTAGTACTAATCCTCCTCCTCTTCCCCTGCTCCCCAATAAACAGGCAGTACACAATCAAGAGAATGTGAGATTAAGTAAAGCCAGGGCATGATCAGATTTCTCAAAATATCCAAGCCTACACCATAATGTGCATGTTGAAGGCAACGGGCTGCAATAGGATTGTAGCTGCGAAATCCTTGTCAGTATGCATCTGTATTGCAGCTGGTTTCCATACAATTGCATGTGCATGTCATGATGTTGCAATGTTATCACAAAAAGCATTTAGTCAGCCACCAATTGTGCAAGTTCTCCCACTGAAAAAGATGAGAGAATTTAATTAGCAAATAAATTCATAAAAAATCGTACAATGTGATTTTCTGGATTTTTTTTCTCATTTCGTCTGTCATTGTTGAAGTGTACCTTTGATGAAAATTACAGGCCTCTCTCATCTTTTTCAGTGGAAGAACTTGCACAATTGGTGGCTGACTAAATACTTTTTTGCCCCACTGTAAATTTGATATTGCTTGCTGCTGCTAGTAATTCATGTGCATTTCTTATATATTAACACCTAAGGCACCTTAGTCTATTTGGAAGAAGTATTGTAAGTAATTTTCCTATTTAATTCAAACAGGTACTGAAGGCAAATACTTTATATTAAATTGATGTTATCTTCATGGAAAGCTGCAACTTTTCCTAATTTTCTTAGGCAGTGCTGCAGTCCCTCCACACCAGTCAGGTAAACTAAAATGACATTCTGGCAGTGGTAACTGACAACGCATCATATTGTCTTAATGCCTACAAAGATATGTTGAAGGGTCTGGTGCCTAACAGTGTGCATGCAACCTGCTTATGACAAGTCATCAATTTGGTGGGAGAGCCCTGCCAATGCGTCAGCAAGGTCACAGCTTTAGTGATTTGGGTGAAATCTGCTTTTCTTTAAACAACCTGCAAGAAAGAGGAGATGGCTGTGCTTTTGACAATAAGGTACCTTCTGAGCCAGGAAATTGCTGGTTTCAATCTGTTCAGTACCATGCTGACCATGTCCATCTCTACAAGGAGTTTTTTATTGCTGAGAATTCCTCTGCTTAGGCAGTTAGAAACATCCTTGGACTGCTCGATACAGGTGACAAGCTAGAGGCCCTGCAGGTGAAGCTGCCCTTCATCTCTGAGGGGTATGTCAAACTAGTTACAGCTCTGAGGGTGCTTGTGGGCACCTACTTTCCTGCAGCAGTCTCTGCTTATAACATCATGGAAGATCTTGGTGCCTACTTAGTAAACGGAACAGCCAAAACCCATGGATTTGGGGCCAAAACTGGTAAGCTGCTGAACCAAATGACCATGCAACTGAAGAGATGATGGATTTTACATTGCATTTGAAAACAATCTCAAAGCACTGGGATGCCACATCCTGCCAGAGAGATCTACAAAATGATCAGTGTTTGATCCTAGCCAGGCACCGCGATGAAGAGGTATGTTGAGGCCTATGGTACACTGCAGGCTCAAAACATTTTTTAAATGAAAAAATCCAAAACAGATGAAAATAAATCAGAAAAAAATGAATTTGGAAGAAAAGAAAACAGAATGTGAGAAAAAAGAAAACTGATTTCATAGGGCTGTAAATTATTCACAGATTTCAAGAGGAAAAAGGAAGTCTACCTATATTGACAGGTGGCCAAATAAATTGCTTGATTTGAATCCTAAGCCAAAAAGAACCATCTGAAAGAAAGATGGGCACTTATTTTACTGTTTAGGTATTTAATAAAACATGATAGAAATTACAATTCCACCCAACTGCCACGCCATGTTTAAAAAAATGGTGTGTGGAGTATGTTAAACAATAATGTTAATTTACATTCTGCATGTAAAGATAAATGATAGCACAATTTAATTCAGATTGCTGGAGAGTGCATTAGTTTGCTCTATGGCTGCTTACTCAAATATGGACTGAAGAAACTGTAAACAATATGGAACATCCTCAAACTTTCTGAACATTTAGGACTCACTCAAGATCAGATACTAAGAGGAGGGTGCTTCTCCATGGTTAACAACTGCACCGTTTCCCCTTACCAGAGTGCAAAGGGGAAACTCAGACCCCTCTGGGCATTCAGCCCCCTCCCTTGGCTGTCCCTCCCAACAGTTAAAACACTTCTTTGTCCTGGCATCTCAATAATGAAACCAGCTTCCCCTGTAGAATGGAATAAGAGTTTTAAATTTTAATTAAATGAATCCTCCAGAACCTGGACTCCTCAGGAACCTATGCCAGGATCCTGCTTGTGGACTTTAGCTCTGCTTTTAATACCATCATTCCAGCTCTGATGCAGGACAAGCTCTCCCAGCTGCAAGTGCCTAAATTCACCTGCAGATGGATCACAGACATCCTGTCTGACAGGAGGCAGCGCGTGAAGCTGGGGAAACATGTCTTTGACACCCGGTTCATCAGCACCGGATCCCCTCAAGGTTGCGTCCTTTCCCCTCTGCTCTTTATCCTGTACACCAAAAGCAGCACCTCCAGTCATTAATCAGTCAAGCATTGAGTTTATCCTCACCATCTGGTAGGCTGCTGTCAAAAACAAGAGCAGACTGCAGTGCATCATACGGTCTGCTGAGAAGGTGATTGGCTGCAATCTGCCATTCCTCGAGGACCTGTACGCCACCAGGACCCTGAGGCGCGCTGGAAAGATTGTGGCTGACACCTCCCACCCTGGACACAAACTGTTTTAGTCACTCCTCTCCAGAAGGAGGCTACAGTCCATGAGGAATAATACCTCATGCCACAAGATAAATTTTTACCCATCGGCAGCGGGACTCATCAACATGGCTAGAGCACCCCCACTGACACTCACCCCCTTCCGCTTCCTAACGTAATGCGTTACATTAATGCACTTATTTGGACTTCTGTCTTGCTCATTGCAGTAAATGCAAGGTATATGGTAAATGTTTTGCACACTTTCTATTTACTGTTTCATTTTTATCTTTACTTGCTGAGCTATTTTATCTACTTACTGTGTGTTTTACCACTGTGTTTTCTGTCATGTACAAATACACCATAGCAAATTTCTTAGATGGGTAAACCTACTTGGCAATAAAGTTGATTCTGACTTGTCAATAAAGCTGATTATGATTTTGTAAGAACAAGAATAGAGATATGGAAAGAAGGCAGAATATCTTTGGGAAAAGGGAGCGCAACACCCCACTGTACCTGATCACCGGTGGACAGACAGAAAAAAGGTTTAGGGTTGTGAGGTGCAAAGGAGGAGACAATGTCACAACTCAGGGAGTGGACCCAAGTGTAGACGATGACGGGTGGATATGACAGGGGTCCTGAAGGCTGAACAGCAGGCTGGGGTAATCGTTGTCAGACAGGCTGGGGTTCGGTACACAGGCTGGCTAGGTTTTGGTTGCAGGCGGGCGATGGACGGAACGGTGGTCGGGCAGGCAGGCAGAGGTTCGGTACACGGGCAGACTCGGTTGCAGTACAGACGGACGGTAGACGGGAGCAATGGTCGAGATGGCAGGCAGAGGTTCGGTACACGGACAATCGAACTAGGAACAGACCAGAACAGAACCGGGAATACAAGGGGGCGGATCGACTTGACGTAACACACAACACGAACTGGCAACAGGAACAAGGAGACACCAGGTATATATACCCAAGGACTGATGAGAACATGGGAGACAGCTGGCGGGGGCGGAGACGACATGAGGTAAGACAGGTGTACCGTATCAGGGTGTGACAGACAACACACAAAGGGCACCAGGTAGGGGTTTTATTCACCCATAAACAAACAAACACGGTAAAAATGGGGAAAGGGGCTGGGCGGTACCAAAGCAAAGAAAGTAACTAATAAACCCTACAACCAAAACGTACCTAATAAAACAATAACTGGCTGGGGTGGCCGCCCAGGGGTCTGTTCTTTGAACGTCGCTAACTACATCCGAGATCAAATAACACATCCATGATAAAATCATTGCGCTAACTATGATCCGGCTAATTTGGTTCTTCGAACACCACTGTTGAGTTATCTGGGATAATTGTGCGTTCATGCGTTGGTTAAAAAGGCGGTATGTATCGATAGTAGAAACATTGATCAGAAACGCTGCAAATGGCTGCTCACCATTGCCAAAGAGTGCGCCCAGTTTTTTCTGCAACAGAGCAAGAGCTATTGCTGGAAGATTACGCTGAATTTGAAGTGTTAATTAATGCCAGGGAACACCTCAAAGTCTGCAAAAGCCAGGAGGCAGGGCTGGCAAAAAGTTGCAGACAAATTAAATGCATAAGTGGTGACCAGGTTCGATGTTCTTATCACTTATTACATTATTATATCTGCTCTTGAGCTGGCTTAACTTTACGGACATGTTGCTTTGACAGCAAATCTATGATAAGCGTCAAAGTACCCAAAAATCCAAGATCATGACAAATCGTCAACAATCAAATCCGGCTAACAAACCCTAGGGAATGTGGATGCCAAATCAATGTGTTGACGTTGCGGTGTTCCTAAAACCATTCCTAAATTATTTTAACTTTTTGTCAGGGCGCATTATATACTGCTGAAAGAGGCCAATGCCATCAGGGAATAATGGTTCAATGATAGGGTGTTCATTGTGTGCAACAATGCTTATGTAAATTGTTCGTGTCAAAGGTTTCCCAGCAGAACATTGCCCAAAGCATTCTTCTTCCCATAGTGCATCCTGGTGCCATGTGTTCTAAGCGACGCACTCGCCCCTGGCCATCCATGTGACCCAGACCTTCTTCCATTGCTTTGTGGCCCATTTCTGATGCTCACATGCTCATCTTAGACACTTGGACAGGCTGTGGACAGGGGTCAGTATGGGTACCATGACTGCCCCATTCGCAAAAAACTGTGATGCACGATGTGTTCTGACACCTTTCTATCTATCAGAACCAACATTACCTTTTACAGCAATTTGAGCAACAGAAGCTTGTTCTTTTATATATATGTAGGGGATGTGGCAAATATTTGGCAAGTCACCAATGTAATGCGAATTATTTCAAGTTCTGCTTATCTTCTTATTAAACCATTTGTTCAAACCATCTTTCTTTTTTGGGGGTGTTGCAACAGAAGCTTGTTTGTTGGATCGGATCACACGCATCAACCTTTGCTCCTCACGTGCATCAATGAGCCTTGGACGCCAATGACCCTGTTGCCGGTTCACTGCCCTTCCTTCCTAGGACCAGAATGTATTTTGAGCAAGGCTTCAAGAATGACGCATATACCGGAGCTGCAAGAAAAGTAAAAAATATTATTGATATAATGTTGAAATAGTTTGCGGGAATGTCAACAGATGTGGTTTCTGTGGGGGAAAGATTCTATTGGGGCAAGTTCCCGTGGGGGTTGTTATGGAGGCCAAGAAGTGTGTGTGTATGTAGGTATGTGTGCTCATAGAAGAATTGTGTCCATCTGTTGAATGGGTTTGTGCCTGAACAAAATGTTATACACTGATTGTAGTTTCCCCAGATCATTTGTGATCCAGTGTCATGTTGTGTTTGCTAATTAGAATCAGCTTTATTGTCAAGTAGGGGATACCCCTCCAAGGAATTTGTTATGGTGTAAATGGTACTTTAAAACAGTAAGTCAATAAAATAATATAGTAAGTAAAAACATAACAAATAAACAGGAAGTGTGCAAGACATGTAGTTGCATAATAATAGTGCAGTGTGCAATGAGCAATGTGCAAGATAGCAGTCCAGTAGTCCAAAGTGCATAATGCATTAAGTTTGGTTAGGGGGCAGAGGGGTTAACTGTAAGCTGGCCTTGTTGATGAGGCCAGCTGCCAACGGGTAGAAACTGTTCTTGTGGCATGAGGTATTTCCCCAAGCCTCCTGCCAGATGGGAGTGCATGAAACCGTTTGTGTCCAGGGTGGGAGGGGTCAGCCTCAGGGTGTTGAAGTACAGGCCCTCAAGGGATGGCCGATTGCAGCCAATCACCTTCTCAGCAGATCGAATATTCGCTGCAGTCTGCTCTTGTCCTTGGCAGTTGAGATCCTGGCACTTGCTGGACTTTCACATCGTCCGATGTGAACGGACTTCAGATCTTCCTAGCTGTATTTTGGGGAACAATCTCCAGATATATCTGTAATAAAAGGCGTTTACTTTGGAAATAGCTGACCGTGTGGACATTCTCTGATTCAGGACTCAGGGGAAGTATTTTGAATTCAACACTGGACACATTTTGCATTGAATTCTGAATGGCCGTTGAATGCACGACACAAACATGTTGAATGCACGACACAATTCATGGAGAAATGAAAGTAGTGGACAATGTTGTTATGCGACTGCGAAAAGGAGATGTAAAGTCAGCGTTCAATGTTCAGGGAACAAAACTTGTGAGCTCTGCCAGACGGGTTAGCGACTTGAATTAAGACCAAATCTATCTCCTTGACATTGCCAGTTAAGTTGCCAAATATGTTATATTATGCTTGATATTCTCAGCGACTTTCGTTTCCTGTTTTTATGTTTGTTTCCAGTGCAGTGAGAACATAACTGTAAATTAATAACTTTTCCCCATCAAAGCGCAGTGTTGCGATGGACAATAAATGGCCAATAAACCGGACACATATGGCATTAAATTGTGGGTAGCCGCAAACAAAATATATGTTGAACGCACAACCCTATTAATGGAAAGTGTAGAATTCAAACTACTTCCCCCGAGTCCTGAATCAGAGAATGTCCACACGGTCAACTATTTCCAAAGTAAACGCCTTTTATTACAGATATATCTGGAGATCGTTCCCCAAAATACAGCTAGGAAGATCTGGAATGCACTTATTAACATTTACAACCCCCGGCTGGCTAATTTTAGAGTATACGCACTACCGGCACTGTTTGTTTCTAATAGCACACACACATCAAATCTTAACTAAAAGATTCCACAAATCCCCCTTTTGATCTCGTCTCCGAGATCAACACAATTCGTCTTTCAGCACCGGGGAGCCGAGGACAACAGGGGCAGCATCATGGGGTTCAGCCTTGCCCCCTTTTCAATGTTCCTGTTCCCTGGCACATTTTCCCCAGTGTCTTTCCTGATTTGCACAAACACCATTTTCTTAGATCTTATATATGACACCAACAAAATCATTCACATTCTAGTTTCGACTTCCCGCTCCATCTGAACCCTTCGGATGCAACCTCTATCCCAATACATGGTCTAGTCTAAATGTATCTGAGAAGTTCCCCCCTCAGTCCTTTTACTTCACCTGGCACATTCTCCTTTTGTGGTTCTCTTACCTTCACATACTGACCCACAGGCCTCTCTGCCTTGGTCCTGATGTTCAAAAACAGTCCTTTTAGTCTTCCATAGTGAGGCACTCTGTGCCCCAGATCTGTTGAGGGTCCGGCCTTCCGCCTTCTCCCTGAAACATTGGTCATGTGCCTTGAATCGGGTTCTGGGACCCAGAAGTTGTCGAAGGGAAAGGTTCTGGAGGTTTCACTTCATCACGTTGGTCCAAATCCTACCCATGCCCTGAGTTAGAGGTTTGCAACACTATCCTTATAGGAGAAACGAGAAGACAAAAGTAAAAAGAAGTAAAATGCAACCACTACGGATGACGGGATCACTCCTCAAATGTCAGAGAAGTAAATAAATTGTTTCAGTTGCATGAAAGTATCACTACTTATTAACAACCAATTTAAACTAGTTATCCATTCAGATTAATAATAACAATAGGAAGTATCTGAGTCTAATTGAAACCCTTCTTGGGTCAAATGTATACTTCCATACACGTAAATATTAAGTTGTCAGTTGGTTCCAAATCATAAGATCAGAAGAAAGCTAGTCATTCCGCTGTAGGGGTATCATTTTCCAAAATGCAAATAAAAACAAAAATACTCAAACTTGGACAACACACAAATTAGCAAAAGTGCAACAAAAATAAAGAAACATCCCATGTAATCAACCTTTGTCAGAGAATCGCTCAAATCCAAATTAAATATCCAACTGTTGTAAAAGTTAAAAAAGTTTCAGTGGTCTGGGCATGGTTTGGACCTGGAATGATCTGGGCCCCCTTTTGCAGTAGCCCAGTTAAGTCTATCAGGGTTGCAGGATTCAGGACTCCTTTATGAGAAATTAGGATGGAAACTCGCACAACACAATGTTAAAACCTTGACTGGAGGGTTTGGCATTATCCTACTAAATGTAAAGCTTTGTGTTACAAAATGTTTTTAAACCCCCATCTTATATCTATCCATTCGTCCTGGCTTAAACTGGGAATTTACCATTTAGATATTGTCACTAGTATCTGTCCTGAGGAATTCCAAACAAACAAATTAACTCCCCCCAACCTAATCTACAGACTCTTCCCAGGGGTCCTAACTTCAGGGTCTGTGTGACTTTCTTACAGTTTAACATTCAGTTTACACCTCTAAAACTTGATCACCAGAACAGAACCATCCACTTGTGATAATTCAACCTATAACAAACTCCACTCCCACAGCTTTTAGTCTTCCAAACAACTCAGGTCTTATTTAGCTGGGCCAAAACAAAATTGTAAGATACATTTTACTCTGAAATTAGCATGTTAGACTTCTCATAATTTTAACAATCCCCAAAAACAAGTTTAACCATGTAAGGAAAAAATACTTTCATTCTGTGTGTTTTGAAATGTTGAATCAATGTGTCATAATAAGCTATAATCACAATCGTACAATTGTAT
>JACXGK010000705.1:22841-69973 GCA_016801125.1 Novumbra hubbsi
GCCAAATGAAACTGTTTAAAGCATGAACAAAACAAGTAATGATATGTAGTAATCACATTGAAGACACATGTAAAGGTTGGGTGATAAAGCAGAGGGTGAACGAATAACAGGAAGCGCCTAGGGGGTACAAGAAAGACCAGGAGACTACAGAAAGACGCATCCAGGTTCGAGAACACCAGCCGCAACAGGAAGACATCGCCCAATCAGAGACTCAGTTCAACCAATCAGAACACTACGCACACCACGCAACGTGAAGACTTAAAAGAAGATATGACCAATAGGCTCCCTTAAGGAGAACCTATACATTTGAATGTATCTAAACAAAGCGCTCTCTCTTTCCCAGCTGAAACAAGAGCCGTGCACGTTCAATAGGGATATGATACTCCGGTTAATAAATACGTTGATTATTTCTAATTGGACAAAGTCGTCAGGGTAATTTATTTCTTAACAACCAATTACAGTAAGTATGGGACATAAAAATATCAGTGTCATAACTTTCTGTGTACCTATTCGTTTAACTTTGAGCTCTAAGTTCACCTCTTATACTACCCTAAATATTTAAAATCCCCAACTTCCCCCCTTTTTATCTCGCTAGTTGTGCCAACAACTAAGAGATAATACCAGGAGGAGCCCAAAAAGAAAATAAACAGAAAACCAAAAGTGAAGCAGGCCACGTATCTATGGAGAAACGTGGATCGACAGAATATAAAGTCTGTCCCCCCAGGACACAGAGTTATCATGAACGCTACTCCCTATGGGCATGCGCAATGCCAAAACTACGCCCCCAGTGGAACCAGGATTCCACTACTGGTCCTTTCCAGAAAAGGAGAGAGAAAACATGCCGCCGAAACGGCATGTGTTTGATTAGATGACCCCAAGAGCACAAACTAAATATACAAAAGCACACAAGATCACTCCCGGGCAGCTGTACGCATGTCAGCGAACAGACACACTAAAAACAGGCAGTCGAACCGCCACCACGGTAAACGTGACCAAATACACATATTACCTGAAAAACATTGGATCCCTCCCGCACAGGGAAACCAATTACCGAAAAACACAACATTTAACAACAATCGGTGTGCGCATATATACTGCTCCATTAAACTATTTTCCGCTCTCGCCAGAAACGCCAAACCACTGATTGTCCCACAACCATGGCCTTTGTAACAGGAAATATTTAGGAGTGCGGCAGGGGCAGTCTGGACAAGGAACAAATTAACTTTATCCTTACCACAGTTTCAATAACTCAAATTACCCAAACAACAGTATGCATGGCCGCCTATCAGAAAATCCATCTCACTACTCAATCCAACCACATCCCCAAACCTTTCAAAGCACTACCACGAACACGCTTACCTCACATTCCAAACAATCAAACGATATGATTTACCATCAACCATCACCCAACCTTCCAATCAACTTGCCATAATACCTTCATCAAACTCCCGCAGTTTCGTTCGTTCACCATCAACCCGTCAACTTGGCCGTGCATCTGTTATCCAACAGCACCAAAAACTCACCAGGCCACAAGCATTCCTATTTCCACACACCCAATTTAACAGCCCTACGAACGCACACACTCGGACAGACAGACACAAAACATTACAGAGACGAAACACAAAGAGAACGTCACCCCAAACAAATCTGTACATCTTTGTGTACCCCTGCGTGTCGTCACACGTCAAAAAATAAAACTGTGCACAAGAAATTATATTCATCCTAGTGAATAGTGTAACACTAACCTACTGAAAATGTGCCTACATGCACGTCTTAAACGCGTATTGCATTCTCACCCCAAATCACAATTTAGGTCCGGCCGCCTGTACCTAATCATGCTCTAGCCTCACTCCAGCCAGGCACCTCCGTCTCAACTTCCATGAGGCCTAGCTCATCGAGGGAGGAATAAATATCCAGAGTAAACTGCTGGACGCGCGTGCTGGACCCGACTGGAAAAAGAACCCAAGCTGACAGGATCAGGAAAACCGGACAGAACCCCCCATTATCATGTCAATTTTTGTATGTCCAAACATAACAAGACCAACACATGACATACAAACAAACAATACATTCCACATAGACTCATTGATTTTAAATCGACATGTTTTTGGCGTGTTTCATAATTTTGCTCTGCTCAATTGTTTTAAAATTTCGTATTAAAGGAGTGCTCTTAATTGGAATTCTTTTTCAATCGTGCAACGTAGACTCAAATTGTACTCTATGTTAACCTGTTCTGAATAAGGGAATCGTCTTTACAGACCTTAATTTGTATGCAACATTTCTCTTACTTTAACAATGCTATCTAGCAGACCCTTTCCTTCTGCTAAGAGTAGCTTCATTGCTTCCCTCTCCTGAGCCAGTAACCCCCCCCCGGAGCCTGATAAGGGGGTGGGGCGCTGGCCGCGGGTCTCTCTTCCGGTTAAGCCATGTGGGAGACCTTCTTATTCTGCCTACGTACCTTTGCACACAGTGAACCCAATTGGACCCATTTTTTCTGGGTCTCTTTCATCGTTTAAATTTCCTTCCTAGCCTTTCCCCATCATTTCCCCGTGCGTCCAATTCCAATGACGCCACTGGTTTCACCCCTGCTGGGTCATAATCCTCCACTACCTTTGTTAACATATCCCTATGCAACTTCACTTCCTTCTCCACATTTTCACCCTTCAATTCACTCCTCACAACCCCCATCACCAACTCAATCTGTTCAGCCCATGGCTTACATTCTACGTTTTCCGACTCCATTTTCCACACACCCCACACAATCTTAGTTTACTTCTCCTACAGTCCTTATATTCAACAAGTAACAGCAACACGAAAGCAACATACAACGAACAACACCATGCGACAAACCAAAGGGACATTTACACACATAAATCACCAGTGAAAACAGGTTCGTGTTCGATTAGCATTCGGAATGTCTTAACATTCCAGGACTCCAACCTTTATATTTAGCATTCAGAATATCTTAAAATTCCAGGACTCCAACCTTTATGTAGCGACTCGGAGGTCCTCAATCCTCCGGGACTCAAACCCAGCAATCCCCACGAAGGTGCCGCTTCGTAGGGTCCTTGTTCTCGTCAAAACAAGGTAGGATATGCCACTTCTAGGATTTAGCATTCGGAATATCCTAAAATTCCAGGACTCCAACCTTTATATTTAGCTTTCGGAATATCTTAAATTCCAGGACTCAAACCTAAATATAGCATTCGGAATATCTTAAAATTCCAGGACTCAAACCTAAATATAGCATTCGACTTTAATATAGCATTAAACTTTAATTTCGTCCGGAGTCGCCGCTCCGTCCTTACTTTACCTCAATACCTAGCTTCGGAGACGCTACTCCGGGCCTCTAGTTTGGAAACTTTCTTTTACAATCTTCATACTTTTCACAAACGATTTTCAAAATGTGATTATGGTCAATACACAGATTTGTTTTAAAACAGGTTCTGCTTACCTTCTTAAGTTAGCCGGCTGAAAATCGTTCGGAATTTCCGAAGGCTTTGGTTCTGTCAATTGGCATGAACACTCTCCGATCCCCAGACGAGCTCCCCAAGTTGTTGAAGTTAAATCTGCTTCCCCCGAGTCAGAATCAGAGAATGTCCACGCGGTCCAAGTCTTTCCAAACTAAACACCTTTATTAGAAGATAATTATCTGGAGATCGTTCTCCACCGTACAGTAGACAAGATCTGAATTACTTTCACCTGGCCACAGCTTAAGTACAGCCCCTCCCACCCCTCAGTCATTGGATAGAATCTGTTGAGTGGGCTTCCTGGGTGGGCGTGTCCCTTTCTTGCAGACCCCATCTCTGATCGTGGGGCCATCTGGTGACCTCGGAGGCAGACGAAGAGGACAGTTGAAGGGAGGGGGCTGGCGCCAGGAGATCTGCCCGGAGATATCACCTAAATTGTGTTTACACTTCCCCTCCTGTGTTCCCTGTCCGCATCAGGGTCAGTGTGATAAGCCAACAGACAATAAACCAGGTCCCCCTATCCCCCTTGATCTCTTGACTTATGGTCCTACTCTGGAATGTACTAATTAACATGTTATAACCCCACTGGCAAGGTTTGTTTCTAACAGCACACCACACATCTAATCTTAACTAAAATATTCCACAGCTGGCTGATCAGCGGACAATATTGTTATGCGTTTGCGAAAAGGAGATGTAAAGTCAGCGTTTAATGTTCAGGGAACAAAACTTGTGAGCTCTGCCAGACATGTTAGCGATTTGACTTGAGACCAAATCTATTGATTCGCGATGCGGTCTTAGGTGGGGGATGGGTGCATTCTTTACTAGCTCAAGCAAAGAAACAACAAAACCCTGAGCACAATGCAATTCCCTAAGACTAACCTATTAGAGTATCCACTAATTACACACACCCATTCGATTGCTAATTTTCATATCAGGTGATTTTACATGAATGTTTCAAACATTGTAATTTTAATAGCTCCTCCTTGTCCTGCCAATTGTGTAGTAGGGAGATTATTGAAAATGAAGGTTAAGATATTATGTAAAACACATTATATAGATTTTATAATGCGTTATTTTCTCCACCACATTTTTGTGTACAATATTATAATAACACATATAGCTGGAAGCAGCAATTTGAGTAAAAATAAAAAAAATGAAAACAACTGGAAAATTGCGGAAGGAGAGAATGAAATTTTAAGTTGTTGCAGAAAGGAGGAATCGAACCATGAACCCTAGGCTTACAAACAGTACACTCAAACCACTGCACCACCGGTAAGTTAATGACACAACCATTTCGGAATGTTTGGTATTTACCTAATTCAAAATATACAGGAAAGAGGTTTAGAATGATGTTCCTACTTTGTTCTTTTAAATGTCACTTGTTTTATATAGTGATATTTGGGTTTTGTGAGCTAGTGATATTTGGGTTTTGTGAGAAGGTCGATTTATTGTGAAATGTAGAACGTAACACAGACATTGGCCATAGATTGACAGTAAGGTGAAGGCGCAAGACAATCTCCTTGACATCACCAGTTCAGTTGCCAAAGTCATTTTGACTTTATATTTCCTTTGTTGCTATTTGTATTATTCCACAAATACAAACTGCAATATTGAGCGCAACATTATATCGTATAAAACCAAGCCAGACCGGCGTCTTTACACATTGAAGTTACTGAAATCGTTACACCCTAACCTCGAAATCGGAGCAACACTGAATTAAAACACTTTGACACAAGATAACAGACACCCAAAAGTTTCGGCCTTGACTTTGGATCCGTACAAGAAGCGCCATCTAGCGGCCATTACGTGTCAGTAAATACGTCCCTGTCTGTAGACTCATGGGCAGATTTTGGGGGTAAATTTTGCGCTTTAGGGGGGTAACAATGGCTCAGCGCTTCTAGTGTTAATGGACGTCGGCATAGACCAATTATGCACGTCCTCTGAGCGCAATTTCTCCATCTCCACTCCCCCAGAGGAAATGTGGTATTCGAGGAAGGAAACAGACGGGATTGGAAACAACGAGCACTTCTCACTCTTCACATAGAGATCATGCTCCATGAGCCGTTTCAACACCCTGCGGATGGAGGTAACATGGTTGGCCCAGGTGGCAGAATACATCAACATGACATCAATATACACCACCACACCCTGGCCGCATGTCCCGAAATATATCGTCCACAAAGGTTTGAAAGACAGATGGAGCATTCATTAATCCGTAGGGCATCACAAGGTATTCGTAATGCTCAGAAGTTGTGCTAAATGCAGTTCTTTACTTGTCCCCCTTCCTGATACGCACTAAATTGTAGAAACTTTTTAAATATTTTCTTTGTTAGTCTGACATTTTACTTGTCCTGCAGTAATCTGTAAAGTCCATATCTGATTCACCCAAACATTAATGTTTGTACTCACACACCAGCCTGTGCTGGCGCACACAAACAACGTTTTTGAGCATTCGTCAGAAATGTTGGCAAAGCAAACACAAATACTCCTTCTATTTGAAGTAAAAATAGACTTGTAATATGATTTTTGTAATGACTATCAGACTACCTCCCAAGTGAGTGGACTACATTTTTTAATCAGCCTCTGATGAGCATGAAAACCGTAGCATTTCTAGCTTTCCCTTCTCAAAATAATGAACTGAGGCAAACAAATGTGACAAATACATTTTTGCAGATTTAATTGCATGTATAAGGATGTATTACCTGTTAGCTTTCATAATCATCACCCATTTACCAATCGGACCTATGGAGGTTGTTTTTCTTTCTTTCGTTCAAGTTCTAATCCTAAAATAAAGTATGGATTTCGCAACAGCTCTGCACCTGTGTCCCAATGCCTGGCCAATGCCAGGTGACACACACAGATTCATAGTGAGTTTATTCTAATCAGCTGTTTTTGGCAAAAGTCAGAGTTTGAAAGAAGACAATAAAAATCATTAACAACATAACATAACAAAACTTTACAGACAACAAACCAAACAAAATATTCATTCTGGAGACGCCAGATAGCCTCTCCCGTTTCAGTGATGATTGCACAAGCTGTTTTGAGTCTTGCACCTGTCAGAGGAAAGTACAGAAAATTTATTTTGGTAGTTGCCATATGGCACAAAATAAAATCTCTGTTTAATTCCAAGGGAAATATATTATTGACATAAACAAATTAAAATTATATAAGATTACTTTCAATTTGAGGTTTATAATATACTTAATAACTGGTTTCCATAACTAGTGCCTTAAAATAATTTTTGGTGTGACATTACAAATTCTACAAAAAAATGAATAAATAATTACCAAAAACGATTATTATTATACACATTAAATAATTACTTCTGTAATTAAAAAATAAAAAATAAATTAAAATGTTATAATTTTGTTGTTTAATTACAGTAACCCTGTCACGTTGCCGTCCCAAGACGGGCCCTCCTCTGATCGCGTGGCAATCCGGCGTTCGGCGTCGCCGGCCTTCTAGTCGCCATCATGTGTGTTTTGTCCTGTTATCCCTGTGTCCTGTGAACTCATCCCTCCCTGATTCCTAACAGGTGCTACCTGTTACCTAGGTATATAAGCCCTTGTGTGTCTAGTCTCTGTGTCCGTGATTGTTACATGTTACGTGTACTGGAGCAGTGTCTCCAGTCAGCCTGTACGGCTCTGTTTTTGGTTTTGTACTTTGGTACAAGCGGTCGTAATAAAAGACCTTTGTTTTGCCAGTCCTGCGCCTTGTTCCATTTCCTGCACATCACGTCACAAACCCAGCATGTACCTATTACAATTTGTGTGAAATACAACATAATGTCACGTCTCCCTCTGGGGACGTGATAAAAGACAGATTCATAACCTAAAAATATGGAGCAAGCAGAAGCTACGGCTCGGACCTTGGTCAAGGACCAAGTCTCAGCGCATGGTGACGTGTAGGACAAGTTAGGGGTCGCCATGTCACAAGTCCTCCAGGCCATCCAACGTCTGGAGGCAAGCCAACATCGGTCTCCGCCCCCGGTACTCAGGGCCCCGGAGATCAGCACCTTTTGGTTGGGACTCCTGAAGGAGTTTGATTTTCAGGGACATGTTAGGCTGCGAAGTGTTGGTGTATATCGATGACATCTTGGTGTACTCCGCTACATCCGCTGCGTGCCCTGGTACATAGAGTATTGGAACGACTGTTGGAGAATGACCTGTATATGAAATGAGAAAAGTTTATTTTTTTCCAATCGTGTGTCTCCTTCCTTGGATACCGCATAACTACATCTGTAGTGGAGATGAAGCAGTCGCGTGTTGAGACCATGCGTAATTGGCCTATTCCCACCACGGTCAAGGCGGTGTAGCGCTTCATGGGGTTTTCAAATTATTATCGCAGGTATATCCAGTGTTTTGTTGTGGACGAGTCGGAGGTTGGCTTGGGTGCTGTTCTCTTACAGCGCTCGGGAAATCCCTCAAAGCTCCACCCTTGTGCTGACCACCGGAATCTGGAGTACATCCGGGCAGCGAGGAGACTGAACTTGCGACAGACCAGATGGGCTGTCTTTTTCATCAGGTTTAACTTTACCCTCCCATACATTCCTGGTAGTAAGAACGTTAAGGCTGATGCACTTTCCCGCATTTATGACAGCGACAACAGGTCTATCGACAATGCTCCCATTCTTCCGGCCTCATCCATCATTGCGCCGGTGGAATGAGAGCTTGATGCCAACTTAGCTTGAGCCCTACGTTCCGATCCCTCACCTCTGCAGCGGACCGTCAATATGTCCCGTTGTTCTGGGCACTTACAAACACCCTTGTCAGGTCACCCAGGCATAGGTCGTACTATATCTTGTCTAACTTAGAAGTACTGGTGGCCCACCTTGGCCAAGGATGTCCGAGTCTATGTCTCTTTCTTCTCGGTGTGCGCCCAGAGCAAGGCACCCAGACACCTGCCTTCGGGGAAGTTAGTGCCCATACCGGTTCCGCAACAACCATGGTCCCATTTGTCTGTTGACTTCTTGCCTGACTTTCCTCCCTCACAGGGTCATACCAACGTGTTGGTTGTTGTGGACCAGTATTCGAAGTCCTGTTGTCTCCTTCCCCTCCCAGGGATTCTGACGGCCCTGCAGACCGCGGGCCCCCAATTTACATCACAAGTCTGGAAAGCGTTCATGACCAGGGTGGGGGTCTCAGTCAGCCTTACCTCGGGATTTCACCCTGAGGTAAATGGGCAGGTGGAGCGCATGAACCAAAAACTGGGTAGGTTCCTGCGTGCTTATTGTCGGGACCAGCCTGGTCAGTGGTTGGAATTCCTGCCTTGGGTCAAGTATGCCCAAAACTCCCTCTGCCACTCATCCACTGGACTGTCCCGTTTTCAGTGTGTCCTGGGGTACCAGCCGATCCTGGCATTGTGGCATGGGAGCTGGACAGATGTCCCTGCGGTGGACAAGTGGTTCCGGCACGCGGATGACACTTGGACTGCTGCCTACGTCCGCCTCCGTCGTGCCGTGGCCCATCAGAGGTACAAAGCTGACCGTCACCGCGGGATGCCCTGGTTTATGCACCGGGGGAAAGAGTCTGGCTCTCGATCAAGAACCTGCCCCTCCGCCTGCCCTGCCGGAAGCTGAGCCTGCGGTTTGTGGGGCCGTTTAAAGTCCTGAGGAGAGTGAACTTGGTTCACTGCCGATTACCATATTCATCCCTTGTTCCATGTGTCTCTCCTCAGGCTGGTGGGAGCTGGTCCCCTCCAGGAGTCTGAGGTGCGGGAGGTTCCCCATACCAAGTTGGAGGTTGACGGGGGCCTGGCGTACTGGAGTCCACTCCATCCTTGACTCGAGACATTGGGCTGGGGGCCTTCAGTACCTCGTAGAGTAGGAGGGGTTTGGCCCGGAGGAGCGGAGCTGGGTCCTGAGGCGAGACATCCTCGATCCCGGCCCTGCTGCGGAACTTTCATCTGCGCCACCAGGACCGCCCTGCACCGTGCCCATCGTGTCTTCACGAAGGCACCCCTCTTCGTTGCGCACACCTGTTGCTTGTTGTCTCTGTAGAAATTTGCCAGTGTGTGTCCTGTTCAGTGTGTGTTGTTGTTACTTGTGAAGAGAACATTTGAGACTCCTGCCTTGAGTCATCCTTGTATTTACCATGTTCACAACGTTATCGTGTATATTGTTTTGGGGTCTATAAATAAAAGACAGTTTCATCTATCCTGCGCCTCGTTCCATCCTTGTATTTACTCGTCACACATAATTTGGTTTTACAAATCTGTGAGTTTTTGTTGTGCTTTATAATGTTAACTACTTCATGTTAATAGATTTTATTGACCTTTTAAGATAATATAACATTTGAAAATCTATAATTTATCAGCATCATTCCATAGGACATTTCATCCCACAGATGGACAAGAAGACAACAAAACACCCAGCCTAAAACCCCATTGAGCACGCAACAACAGGATTGAAGCATGGTGGCTAGAAAAAACTCCCTATGGGGGCCGGATTGTAGGAAGAAACTTGTAGAAGAATTAGGCTCAATGGTGTAACCAGAAATCTTCTGGCTGTGCTGGGTGATGTTTTAAGAATACTATTAACATTTAATGAATTCACATTGGCTGCGTCCATAGTCTGTAAAGCCTAATCTAGGTCAGAAGCATGACCAGGTTTGCAGGACAGGGACAGTCCAGGAGGGTTGATTAGGGGGTCAGCAGGGTGGCAGCTGGAATCATCAGGATCGTCTAGATCTAGTTTGGGAAGGGGTCAGAAGAGGGGCAGCTAGAATCGTCAGGTATCAGCTTGTTCTGCAGCACAACCAGGAGGGCTCAGGGCTCACGGTCTTCTGGGCCTGGTACTCCACAGGTGTAGGCCAAGACCTCATGTCCTTCTAAATTGGAACGTAACAGAAGACAAGGAAAGTTGTTAAGGAGTGCATCCCTTGGAGTTATGGAGGAGAACTTACCCTACTCCCCCACAATAATATAGCAGTATAAAACCTTGTGTCTGAGACAGTGACACTGTGGCCCCGGACAAGAAATCAATCCACCCACATGGCCAGGCATCAGCCAAAGGGACATTGACCAACCGCAACCACCCTAAATGAGTGCCGAGTATTGCCAGCAGAGTTCATTTCAAAGGAGAGACCACAGCAAGCCAGTGACTCCGCCCTCAAGTGGGATTGGAGAGCAGGCATCCCAGTGGAGATGAGAGCCCACCTGGCAAGACAGCAGGTGTGGACAGTATCAATCCTTTCTATTCACCTTCATCCCCCTCGGCCAGGCTATACTAGTCATGCTGAAAAGATGCATATTTAGTAGACACTTGAAAGTTGGCACAGAGTCTGCATTTTTAACCCTAATTGGCAGATTATTCCACAGTAGCGGAGCTCTATTTGAGAAAGCCCGGCCTCCAGCTGTTTGTTAAGAAATTCTAGGTACAACGCGAAGGCCTGCATCTTGGATCTTAGGTTACATGTAGGTATGTATGGTTGGATCTTTTCAGAGAGATATGTATGAGCAACTCCATGTATTGCTTTATTGGTCATCAGTAAAACCTTAAAATCAGCTTTAGGCTTAACAGGCAGCCAGTGTCGAGAGGTTAGTACTGGGGTAATGTGGTAAAAAAAATGTGTTCTAGTTAAAATTAAAAAGTTGATTCATCATGGTAACCGGAGATTAGAGCAATGCAATAATTAAATCTAGAAGTAACAAAAGCATGGATTAGATTTTCTGCATCAGATTTTGATAGAAAGTTTCATGTATTTTAGCAATGTTCCAAAGATGAAAAAACAGCAGCTATTGAAATAGATTTAATGTGTTCATTAAAAGAGAGGTCAGGGTCGAGGGTAACGCCAATGTTTCTCAAATGTTTTGGGGGATATGACAATACAACTGTCAAGGTTCATTGTGAGATCTCCCAACAGAGCTCTTTGTTTCTTGAGTCCTAAAATTTGCATTTCTGAGTTTAAAAGCAAAAGTTCCCTGTCATCCTGTTTCTTAATATTTGAGACGCTTCTAAAGTAGCTATTTTTGGGGCTTCTCCATGCTTCATTGAGATATACAGTTCTGTGACATCAGCATAACAGTGAAAATGTACATTGTGGTTCCTGATGACATCTCCCAGAGGCAGCATATATAGTGAAAACAGCAATGGCCCCAAAACTGAGCCTTGAGGAACACTAATACCTTTGATATGTCAGAGGATATGTCTTCTATACATACAGGCTACTAGCTTTCAGATAAATTAGATTTAAACCAGGCTAAAATGTGTCTGCGTAGCGCAACATAGGTTTCCAATCTCTCCAAGAGAAGGGAGTGATAAATATTGTTAAAAGCAGCACTAAGATCAAGAAGCAGGAGGACAGATGCAGAACCTTTGTCTGAGGCCATTTAAAGGTCATTTATCACCTTCACAAGTGCAGTCTCAGTGCAATGATGGGGTCTGAAACCAGACCGGAGCACTTCACAAATGGTTGTCTTCAAAAAAGCATTAAGTTGTTGAGAAACAGATTTTTCTACGATTTTTTTGAGAAACGTGGAGGTTTGATAATGGCCTATAATTCTGTATTAAATCTGAAGATTCAGTTATTTGTTTTCTAATGGTGATGATCTTTTCATCAAAAGAGTTAATGAATTCATTACAGCTGAAGTGAAGACCCACTTCATTTGTTGAAGATTGCTTATTCATTAACTCAGAAACGGTATCAAAGATCATTTTTGTATTGTTTTTGTTCACCTCAGTCAGGTTCGAAAAATAAGTTGATCATGCAGATGTGAGTGCTTTTCTGTATTGTACTGTACTGTACTGTGCTAATCTAAATACCTCCAACTTGGTGGAGGGTCACTTTTGCTCCAACTTTCTGGAGGCTTGCTTGTGTGCTCTAGTATTGTTTGTGTACCAGGGAGCAAGTTTCTTGTTGCGTATTTCTTTGGTTTTTAGTAGTGCAACCCTATCTAAAGTATTGCGCAGTATTGAGTTTAAATCCTCAATTTGACCGTTTACAGATTTATTTGCTCTGTCATCAATGAGTGAAGCTGGAAGAATAGTAAGAAATGTACTTGTAGTCTAAGAATTTATATTACGGCTTGTAAGACATTGTTTGGGGTGCAAGAGGGTTTTTTAATTTAGTGATAAATGTGATAAGACATTGGTCCGATATTCCAAGGTTATTGAGAAAAAATATTAGATCCACCCAAAAAATGTTAATGATAGGACTAAGATATGATTGTGCCAATGCGTTGGACCCGAGAAGTGTTGGACAAAACCCATTGACTCAGTTCTGGCTTCCAAGTCTTTTTGAAGAGGGTCATTGGACTTATGGACTTACTCCATATGAGTAACATGAATTTGTCCCTCATGGGACTGAGGTGAGTACACCTCTTAGTTCTTTGCATTTGTTGGCTTTTTGTCTGTTTCCATTTCTCTCGCAGTGTGATGCGGTTTGAAGGCGGAACAAAGCGCAGGAGTGTGTAAACAAGGTATTTATTACCAGTCCAAAATAAAGCCCGAAACAAACGTCGTGTACGTTGAATATATCGAAAACGTAAATACGAATATCAACTACAGAGAACACGATCACGAGTAACAATAACCAACACTGACCAGGACGCACACAGGCAAATATATACAGAGACAAACAAGCAACAGGTGTGCGCAATAAGGAGGTGCGTTCGTGAAGACATGGGACATCACAAACAATCAACACAAGACGAGGGGACAGGGGAACGGTGGCAGCTAGAGAGCCGATGCCGCCGAACGCCGGACCCTGCCTGAGCGAGGAGGGGGCACGTCCCCAGGAGGAGACGTGACACGCAGCTTATTTCTCTTCTCTGATGACAAAAACTTCACATTGACTGACTTAATATCTATTTGAAAAAAAAGCAAATCAAATTGGGGACTTACGGAAAAAGGTAAATGTTATGATCACAAGAGTATTTGCAAAAATGATATAGATCTTTTCATTTATTTACTTAATTTGAAAGTTCCACGATCGTATTAGGGACAGTCACAACATTGGACATTTTGCCTATTTGGTTCAAAATTGTAAGAAAAAAAATTATATTAGGTATTAACTTACTCGACTGCCAGGTAAAAGAAATACAGCAATTAACAATATTTCACTATTTTAAACATTGGTGATGTTTAAAATATGAACCAAAAACAAGTGCGTCACGTCAACTACCCATTTCTACTTTGCATAGGTTGGACGAGACAACCGATTTCTATGTTTTTTTTATATTCCTAAGAAGCATAAACAGGTCAAGCACTTGTTCAAGCTCTAGTTGTGCATTTCATACACTGGCATGTTTTCTTCTGCAACAAAATAGTAAAAAAGAATACAACACCACACCTCGCCAGACCGGTAATGTAGTTTACTTGCTATGCTGGCCTGTAAACACGATTTAGAAATTCAAAAGTCATTGTTACAAGCTATATTTAATCGTGCCTTGAATAATATTGTTTAGTACCTACGGTACCAGTACCAGAGATGGTCACTGGCTCGTTTAGTGTATATTTAGTACACAAGGTTCAAAGTTATGAGTAAATTGCTTTGTAATTTGATGCTGCTGCTTGTTTGAAGCAGATGTATTATTTATTTGGTAAAATCTCTATTTTCAGTGATATCACCATAATGACAGTGACTTTTAGATTAGATTGCTTGTTTTTTGGCACTATTAAATAAATAACTGAGTTAACCTCTGTTTAGGGGAAAACCTTCTTACCATGAGTCCAAGATGTTCATCTTCCAGTTTTTATATGTTCAACAATAATTACAAAGTTAACACAGTCTTTTACACCAGGACACATGGGAGGTGTCCAATAGCCAACCATTACACACAAAAATGGTTTATGCTACAATATATCCTTGTATGGTATGTTACAACCTATGTTCCAAGAGACTATACAGAGAGTCCTATGACAGTTACATACCCAGTTCCTAGCAGGTTGTATGGATAGTTTAGTTAGTTAGTACTCTTAATTTTCATGCCCATAATCTTTCAACTGATTTACAGGCAGAAAATGACATTTAGGAATGCAGTGAAAAGGTTGCTACAATGCAATAAAGTTGTCCATTCAGACTGTGTACTGCAAAATAATGCGATGAAATGTAGTGTCATATTTTTTATGTCAACATGACTTATTTTAAAATTCATTATAATACAATCATGATATACTCATATCCCTAGACAAAACCCAAATTTTTCATTTACCTAATTGAGAACTTGTTCATCTCTAGGTTGATCTACAGTTGCTTTACAGGCCCCATGTACTGGCCTCCTCAGGGAATCAATCCCATAACCCCGGTGTCATGCACTTTCCAAGTTTCCAACAAAGATCTGAATATATCACTCATTACTATTGTTTATTTTAATTGAACAGTATTTTGCACCTGAGGCTTAGTAAGACTATGCTTCAGAGAAGCAAAAATCCAAATTAGGAAGTCTCATAAATCCCTCGGTCTTATTAACTGTAATTCGAAAACAATGTACACAATTATGTGAAGTGCTGAGTTAGTAAAACGTCTTGGCCATACCGAAACCTTGTGAAACCTAGTGTTGCAAAAATGTGTTATTTTGCTTCCTGTACAATGTCAAATATTAAATCTCTTCTGACCCATATGTATCTGTTAATAGTATTTGTTGGGTCAATAACAATGTTGTGGCATCATCAGCCTCTGAAATATTAGAACAGTCCACTCATCTGATTCCACTACTGGTAGCATAAGGTGGTTCCTGCAACCCATTCAGTTTGCACAGGTAGCCTAGCTCCTCAAGGATGGTACATCCATACGTGCCTTTGCAAGAAGGATTGCTGTGTCTCCCAGGAGAGTCTCAAGGAGATATCAGGAGACAGGCCATTACACGAGGAGAGCTGGACAGAGCATCAACCCAGCAGCAGGACCGGGCTCAACTCCTTTGTGTAAGGAACAACAGGAGGAGCACTGCCAGATACTGTTGTGCATGTTTCTGACTAAACTGTCAGAAACAGATTCCATCGGGGTAGCATGAGGGCTTGACTTTCTCAAGTAGGACCTGTGCCCACAGCCCTGCAACATCAGATGAAAGCAGGGTCACACTGAGCACATGACAGACGTGACAGAGTCTGAAGACCCGTGGTGATTGTTATGATGCCTGCAACATCATCCAGCAGGACTGGTTTGGCGGTGCATAACTGGTTTGGCGGTCTGTGCAACCCTCTATATCCTTGGAAGGCATGACAAAGCCATTGACTGCACCTCACATTCCCCCGACCTGAATCCAATTGCTGAATCAGTGCATCGGATGCCGCCATGTAGCACCACAGACTGTCCAGGAGCTCACTGATGCCCTGATCCAGGTATGGGAGAACATCCCCTAGGACACCATATGCTGTCACATCAGGAGAATGCCCAGATATTGTTGAGAGTGCGTACAGGCACGTAAAGGCAACACACACTACTCAGTCACATTATGAGTTGCCGTGACAAAAATCACGCCAGTTGGAACAGCCTTCCACACCAGACCTGTCACGTCCTGGCTGGGGGCCCCTGGCCATCTTTTGTGCCTCAGGCTCACAGCCAGGACGTGCCATGTAGAGGTGCCTCTAGGCACCTCTATGCTGTTGTTCAGTGGAGAACAGAAAGGGTTCTTAAAGACAAACTAACAGGTCTGTGAGAGCCGGAATTCTTACTGGTTGATAGGTGAGCAAATACTTATGTCATGCAATAAAATGTAAATTCATTACTTAAAAATCATCATGTGTTTTTCTGGATTTTTGTTTTAGATTCCATCTCTCACAGTTGAAGTGTACCTATGATAAAATTACAGACCTCTACATGCTTTGTAAGTAGGAAAACCTGCAAAATCGGTATCAAATACTTGTTCTCCCCACTGTACATGTTTGCAGTGCAATCTGTTGTAACTGTATATGCTCAACAAAACCTGTAAAAGGGGATAAAACTGTTTTAGTAATCAGATATTTTAAAAGAATGTAACACGAATTAGAAATCCAAAAACCGAAATAATTGTTTCAATATTTCCGGTTGAGCTTCCAGTATCTGATTAAGAGGTGTTTTGAAAGAAACAATGCACTGTTTAAAATCATATCAGGATGATTAATTTACTACTCCAGGAAATCTAAGGTTCTGTCTCTAACTTGGTGGCAGCTGCCACTGCTTTTTGGCGTTTTGTGTTTAGTGGTATAGAGCTTGTTCTGTAAGTTATGAGTTACATTTTTCTAAAAGTAAGACAGTACATACTATTCTCATGTTTATACGCAAATCAAAAAAATTGCTTTTCTTTCCAAATTCTACACGTCTAAAATGAAGTGACATCCACAGTCTACACAATAAATGACCTAAAACCAGCTGTGAGAATACTGCCATTTATGACTATTCATATTATGATAAAATGGACTGTCTCTACAAATTTGTGGTTGATTTAATGATTTCAAAATACAAACATCACGCATTATGGCATCGTTTTGCATAATGTAGCACTTTGTTTTTACAATTCCAGAAAATTGATCCACAAAATGAAATAAAACAACATTTTCATAATCAGGGGCCTATTAAATATATATTTCCCTAGGATAATCAAAACATTTTCTAACTTGGATCTATGTTTGGACCACATGGTTAATGGGTCAAGGGTATGTCTCAGGGCCAACAGATCTCATTATCTTAATATAGAACAACGCCTTAATCGTCTTAGTAAAATCCAAAGCTTTACAAAATACCCAAGCATGGGCTTTGGCATTTGGTAACTGTAAACCTGCTGCCTGACCACTGTTGATAGAGGTAATAGGATGTTGGTACTGTAAGGTGAACGCCAGTGGAGCCCACTGAATCTGTACATAACATTGTTTATTTAAATTGTTCAATGGGGTTTATTGGCTTAATTTTGCAAAATGTCATTACTAATTGTTCTAAGAATGTTCATCCCATGTCTTGCCATGCATTTAATTATCCATTCTATCCTGTGATTTTGGACATTGAACTGTGAAGTTGTTTATAATGCGTAATGGCATTAAGGCCTAATGGAATTTCTGCATGTAAAAGTCAACAATTGTAAAAATCTGCATCCGGAAAGTATTCACAGCGCTTCACTTTTTCCACATTTTGTTATTGTGTTGCCGCAGGTAGATTCTAACCCCTTCAGGCCACGTTCGTGATCTCCTGCGTATTAGCATTCGAGGAGCACAGGGCTCCGGAAAACATGAAAGGCACTTTTATGCACCAGACTGGAATGTGTAATCAGTGACGTTATATAATCAGCAGCGGTTGCTAAGGTTTTGGTTGGTTATTGTTTCTTTGAGAGTCTACGTACAGTGGAGAGACCAAGTATTTGATACACTGCCGATTTTGCAGGTTTTCCTACTTACAAAGCATGTATCTAAAACCAAAATCCAGAAAATCACATTGTATGATTATTAAGTAATTAATTAGCATTTTATTGCATAACAAAAGTATTTGATCACCTACCAACCAGTAAGAACTCCAGCTCTCACAGACCTGTTAGTGTAAGAAGCCCTCCTGTTCTCCACTAATTACCTGAAGAAAAGACACCTTTCTACACACTCAATCAAACAGACTCCAACCTCTCCACAATGGCCAACACCAGAGAGCTGTGTAAGGACATCAGGGATAAAATTGTAGACCTGCACAAGGCTGGGATGGGCGACAGGACAATAGGCAAGCAGCTTGGTGAGAAGGCAATAACCATGTTTGGAGGAAGAGGAAAGATGAGTACAACCCCAAGAACACCATCCCAACCGTGAAGCATGGAGGTGGAAACATCATTCTTTGGGGATGCTTTTCTGCAAAGGGGACAGGACAACTGCACCGCATTGAGGGGAGGATGGATGGGACCATGTATAGCGAGATCTTGGCCAACAACCTCCTTCCCTCAGTAAGAGCATTGAAGAGGGGTCCTGGCTGGGTCTTCCAGCATGACAACGACCCGAAACACACAGCCAGGGTAACTAAGGAGTGGCTCCGTAAGAAGCATCTCAAGGTCCTGGAGTGGCCTAGCCAGTCTCCAGACCTAAACCCAATAGAAAATCTTTGGAGGGAGCTGAAAGTCTGTATTGCCCAGCGACAGCCCCGAAACCTGAAAGATTTGGAGAAGGTCTGTATGGAGGAGTGGGCCAAAATCCCTGCTGCAGTGTGTGCAAACCTTGTCAAGAACTACAGGAAACATATGATCTCTGTAATTGCAAACAAAGTTTCTGTACCAAATATTAAGTTCTGCTTTTCTGATGTATCAAATACTTATGTCATGCAATAACATGCACATTTTTTGGATTTTAGTTTTAGCTTCCATGTCTCACAGTTTAAGTGTACTTATGATAAAAATGACAGACCTCTACATGAATTGTAAGCAAGAAAACCTGCAAAATTGGCAGTGCATCAAATACTTGTTATCCCCACTGTATGTATGTTGTAGAGCTGTATATAGAGCGTTTCGGTATTAGTGATTTATGGTTTGATTTGCCCTCTGAGGAGTATCGCAATTAAGTCCTATTTTGTGATCTGCTTTCACATACACACTATCAGCATGTTACAGCCGTATGACAAATGGATTCAATTCATTTTTATCCTCAAATTTCTACACACACCGTACCCCATGTGGGATTATGCAGCTAAAATGGTTTAAGTTTGACACAATTTATGATTAGAACAAAGGACAATGGACAGAATGTGGTTATTTAAGGGGGTTGTCTATGCCTCTTAGGGTGGTTGTCCAGGTGTTATCTTTGTTTTTGTTATCAGGAGCAGCCCATCTGGGGTTTGTTGTGGGATGGACCTTGTGTACTTATATTACTATCATTAATAGTATTGGCTATTACCTTCAACCCCCTCCTATGCGTTCTGACATAAAAGGTTGTGTTAATACTATAGTCTTTGGAGATTACCATGAGATTGTTTGGAGAAGAACATGTAAGAACGATGGAAGGTCAACATCTTGGACTCATGCTAATAAAGAAATGAATCTCCCCTGACTTGAATGGCTCTTCACTTGGTTTTGAATCAGAATTTAACATCCATAATGTACTCTTTTTTTTTTTGATGTTTGCAAATCAATTAAAAATATCAAACGAAAGAATCACACATATATAAGTATTCACAGCCTTTGCCATGACACTCACAATTGAGCAAAAAAGGTGCATCCTATATCCACTGATCATCCTTGAGATGTTTCTGCTACTTGATTGGAGTCCACCTGTGGTAAATTCAGTGGAATGGACATGATTTGGAAAGGCACACACCTGTCTATATAAGGTCTCACAGTTGACAATGCATGTCAGAGCACAAACCAAGCCATGAAGTTCAAGGAATTGTCTGTAGATCTCAGAGACAGTATTGTATCGTAGCACAGATCTGGTGAAGGGTACAGAAAAAAATCTGCAGCATTGAATGTCTCAATGAGCACTGTGAAACTTCCGGGAGGACAACCATGATGGTGGCAGCATCTTGCTTTGGGGATGTTTTTCAGCAGCAAGAACTGGGAGACTAATCAGGATTGAGAGAAAGATGAATGCAGCAAAATAGAGAGACATCCTTGATGGAAAACTGCTCCAGAGCACTATGGACTAGACTGGGGCGAAGGTTCATCTTCCAACAGGACAACGATTCTAAGCACACAGCCAAGATAACAAAGGAGTGGCTTCTGGACAACTCCGTGAATGTCCTTGAGTAGCCCAGCCCGAGTCAAGACTTGAAACCGATTGAACATCTCCGGAAAGCTCTGAAAATGTCTGTGCACCAACAACCATTCATCCTGATGGAAAATAAAAATGTGAGAAACTGGCCAAAAATAGATGTGCCAAGCGTGTAGCATCATCCTCAAAAAGATGAAGGTGTTGCCTAAGGTGCTTTAATAAAGTACTGTGCAAAGGCTGTGAATACTCATGTCCATGTTTATATTTTCATTCTTCATTTTTGCAAAATCTATTAAAAATATCAAAATCACTTTTTTCACTTTGTCATAATGAGGTATCATGTGCAGAATTTTGAGGGTAAAAATTTACTGAATACATTTTGGGATAAGGCTGTAAAATAACAAAATGTGGAAAAAGTGAAGAGCTGTGAATACTTTCCAGATGCACTGTAAATGGTTATTTGTATTTAATTGTATTTATTATTGTGCCTTTGAGCAAGTTAACCTACAGTAATTAACTAACTGTATTTATTATCATTAAACATACCACTCTGAACACCTGGATTTACATCCTGCACATCCCTTAAACGATCATTACAGAATATTGCCTCATTGCTTCGCTAACGCCATAAGGAGCTTGGCCGGCTGGGTTCAGCTATGGAAGAGATCAATTTTTTTTCTTCATTGCCTTAACTTTCAGAGCCAACAGTTGTGTTGTTTAACAGAATGACTTCTCATCATTATCATCATTATTATTATTATTACTTCTAACAGGATAATTCCCTATGGTTTTTCAATAAAAAAACTATGATATCCAACCGTATACAATGCATTAGCATCACCAATAAGTCATTTTAGCATTAATGTAATGTTTCTGAATCATTTATATATGAGGACAAAGTGGAATAAAACAAGGCAATCATTTATATATGAGGACAAAGTGGAATAAAACAAGGCAAGAGCCTTGCCACTTATTGCCTGCCCCTCCAATCCCCCAGCAACCGCCACGGTCAATGAGTCCCATCTCTTCCTGACAAGTAGATCACTGCGCTTCCTACTACAGTGTTCCCTGTACTTTGCTCATCATATATCGGGCTATGTTTGTCTTATGGAGCTGCAGCAAGGAACCAGGATCAGCAGTTCACTACACTTTCTAATTAAAAACAGTGGCAATATCCAGCAGTTGGAACGCACCTGCCCCTTGTTAACTTTTCTAATCCAATCCAGTTTGTTGACCCCCATCACCAAGATTGCATCACCTTCCTTCTCATAACTGCACCTGTCTAAAATGTGATATTAGGCCTCCCATAGTTACAACTACACAATCCCACAATTTCATGACCACCCTACCCATCAATGTCTGGTCCCCATCCTGCTGGAAGACTATCTCCTGGGCATCGATTTCCATGGAAGCTACCATGGTTACCCTCCAGACCCAGATGCCCCTTGCATATTACAATCCAGAGGACGCTTTCCCCTTGCTCTACTCTGTCCCCAGACATTCCTAAACCAAAATGGTTCTGTTAACCTCTGGACTATAACACACACGTTTATCTTTAGTCTCTTTTATAGTCCATCATCTTGTTACCCTCCAGTTGTGTTCATTTTGTTGCAATTCCATGTAACTTGTTAAGCCTTCTTAACCTGTATTTCCCTTCATTAACGGGGCACTGTGTAGAATCCTGCCTCTATATAATGTCTCCTGCTCCACTTACATAAATGAGATCGATACAGAATTAGCTAGTGCAGGGTGGTTTAGGGTGGAAGGGATAGTACTGCAAGTGTTTAAAGCAATTTAATATATCTCAATGCCAACTAATAGACAGATATTTTGGGTGTCAGTGTCAGATTCATTTTGCAAAAAAAGCTTGAAACATTAACTGCAGAAATCAACCAGTAAAATGTGCTTGTTTTTATGCTAGTAGCACACTAAAAATAATTCATTTTACCCCTTTAAATAAACCTGTCTGATTATCTGTGCCGGATCTAGCCCATTCCTTAACCCATCATCTTGATATTATGATCACAGCTAGAACTTTTGTTATGGGTCAAAATGTAGTGAAAGCAAGGTATGGTGTTAATTTTCAAAACCTACTTTTTTAAATAATATAATTGAATCCACATTTCATAAATTAACAATACAAGTGTTTGTGCGTGCAATGCTTGGAGGGGCAGTTCTCCAGATAAATCTTTAGGAAGGGAATTGGGTCGTTGTCTTGGTTTTAAACCCGGAAGCACAAAATTGCAAGCCTTCCAGGAATGCTTAAGAAGCAGTCTTGACAGACCAGAACTGGTTTAGCAGTTTTAGTAGTCAATGTCTAAAGTGACATAAAGGTTTCTAATTTTATATAAAAAATTTATGTACAGATTTTAGTTAATGTATAGCTAACTATGTGTAACCATGTGAAAATTGCAAACTATTGTTTTGTAGTAAATCCACTGCCTTGCATATATTAGTCCACAGTTAGTCACAGGTCGCAGTTGTAAATGAGAACTTGTTCTCAACTAGCCTACCTGGTTAAATAAAGGTAAAATAAAAAAGTCCACAGTTCACACGGAGGTTGTTGCAGTTGGCCAGCCTTGTCCAGGATTGGGGGTTAGTAATCTAATATGGTTACCTTGCCTTGTAACACTCTAGTGACACATTCAGGTGGCTTGGGTGTTGTGCAACCTGATGAGTTCCAGAATGGCAAATTGGGGGAAAACATAATGGTAAAATCAATTTAAAGACCAAAAGCATAAAATCAAAAGAATGCCTTGGATTTAAAGGCATGAATATGCACAATTTGGCACATCTATTAGCAGAGATAACTCTCACTTAATTACATTGTTATGTGCAAGAGCATAGGTATTTGACATGTCCATATTGAGACAATACTTTGTGTTGGACATACAACATATATAAAACTTTATAGTCAAACAGTTAACACAGTGGTCCAATATGTTTTATTTTAACCCCCATTTTTAACTCAAGACCCAATGACATGGTGATATATGTTGTTGATTTCATGTTAAAGTTAACTATGTACAGTGACATGGAACTGACATTTATTCCCAGCAGGCATAGTCTGATTATAATACCATGTAATATAAGAGTCCCATACCCATCTATTATGTTTGAAATATTTTATCTTTTGTCCCTAATTGTATAACAAGTGCTTCTGAGGTGCCTCCTAAATCAACAGTAATTCTCCCACATAATTATGTCCTTCATTTTACATGTTTTTAAAGTCACATCCATATCCTTCCACCCCTACAAATTGCCTTTCTGGTTCCTGGCTTGCTGGAGCTCTCATTGGTTCAGCTTCCTCCCCAGGGAGAGTATAGGGACAAGAGTTCGGAGGTGGGAGTCTGTGCCAAATATCCGCAAATTCTCCTCTATCTGTGCAAGTCAGTGTAAGGTGAACCCTGGGCATGAACAAAACAAGGCAAAACTACTCACTGTTTGTTTGTGCCGGATCCTGACAGAATGGGAACAAGAGGAAAGCCTGCAGTGACATCCATAATATCCTCCTGTTTACTCCCAGTAAAACATGGCAATTGTTGTCTACGAGTTTTCAAACAACCAGGACAGTCAGTGGATGTATAACATCATTCGGACCAATGTGTTACTCTGCAGAGCAACAATTATGTAGATTTACCACACTAATTTATACTTCAGAATTGCCAGCAATATCTCACTTGTCTTGAGTGAAACGGCTTCCAATTGGAGCCACATTGGTGTCTCCATTACAGAGCTAAGAGTTTAGTATGCAGATCACATATTCCCATTTTCAACCGGGCTGATCGATTCTATTCTATCTATTCATGAGTCAATGATGCTTTATTTTAATAGAGCCCTTGTGCATAAATGGCAAACACAACCAACTGTAGAATAATTCCTTTCTGTGATTTGCTTGGTTTGTCAGCTTTAGCAACATTAATATTTCGTTAGGGATTGATGTCAACAACAACTATTAAATTCTGCCAGCCAATCAGGATAAGTGCCATGTACATTATGACAGAAGCTCCAGAACGATATAGTCGGGAAAGTAATAATAAATACAGTATTTCTTTGTGGGAGCCAAACTCACTCTGTTAAGGCCGCATGAAACAGGGGCAAACAGAACAATTGGATATATTCCAAAAACAATGCACATCCCTTTACAGACTCAGGGGACAGGTCAGAATCAACACAATGATTTTCCATTAGTTCTAGCCTACCACATCTGCCAAATAGGTTTGATAGTGCTTTCTCGATTACAAAAGTGTTTTGACAACATCCGTACGTACATCCATAAAACAAGTGTAAGCAAACATTTTCTCACTGGTGTTCCAGTGACAAAATGATCCGGTTCCTGTTGGGACAAACCCACTGGGCCATGAATGGAATATTAATATTCACAGTTGGATGGTTTTACACTACCTGCCAAAAAGATGTTCAATGGTTAGCATGAAACATGTTGGCATTGTTTCATTCAGATGCGGATGAAGCTGAACATTTCAGCCTCTCTCCACCGCTTAGTAAGATCTTTGAAGAAGTCCCTATTTATTTGTAACTTTTGCATGAAAATGTGGGATGAATAGTAAAATGGTTCCTGGCAAGTATCCCTATTCAAAGTATCTCCACATAACCTTGAATACCATACATATCTTCTTTCAGAAGATAATATTATTTAAATAACTTTGAGCACACAAAACGTTCTATAGTTTCAAGCAATAACAGGGTCAGGGAATGTCATTTTGGTTTGTGTGCAGAGCCTTAATAATCTGTGATTCACACCAATGACAGACAATGCATCGTCAAGTCTCTTTACATAACATTGTAAACTTAATCCACATTGCAAAATAACCTATACATTTGTGCAGCGTTTTACGTACAATACGACCTTGTCTGTTGTGTGACATTGATTATCATACAGTAGTCAACTATGATGATCGTTCGCCGAGTATATAACTAAGCATCAGTCCACCAAAAAAATGTAATGTCCAATGCTCAGTGACTAAATAGCGTTTTTTTATGAAAACAAATGCTAAATTGAAAAATATTTAATCATGTATCATATTATTTATATCCACTGGCATAGCAAGATTACATTCAACAGTAGATTAATGTGGTAATGTTGATACATTTTAATCCTAATTTGTCAGAATATGCACTAAACCATTTGACCAGTACATGCTGGAGGCATATAGTCTATGTACACATTTACAGAATAGATTTGAATCCAGACCTAGAATTGGGATTATGTTGTGCCTTATGCAATGTAATACATAAGAGGCCAAATGCAATATCGAAGTTGCACCTTGCAGTTAACAGTACAACATGAGTGTCTATGTGGCCTATGCATGTCAGGAGGAACTGTACTGTCCCACATCAAATAACATTACTTAATAGACACCAGAAGGAAAACCTGCATGACACAGTTTTACAATATAATGTATATTTTAGGAAGAAACCTAAAGAAGAGCCAGGCTCAGGTATAGTCTTGATCTGCAACACAACCAGGAGGGCTTGGGCCTGGTACTCCAGAGGCATGGGCCAAGACCTCATGTCCTCCTATGTTGAAACGGAACAGGAGAAAAGGAAAAATTATAGTGCCCCCCTATACCCCCCCTGCACAATAATACAACAGCATAAAACCTTGTGTCTGAGACAGAGTGGTCCAGTGACACTGTTGCAGACAAAAACAGACAAATCAATCCACCCATTGCCAAGCATGGACCAACCGCAACCACCCAGAATGAGGGCTAAGTATTGCCAGCAGAGTTCACCCCAATTGCTCGAGGGGCTTAGTGGAGAGACAACCGCAAGCCAATGACTACATCATGCAAATCATTTATGGTTAACAGATTACAAAACAAATGGGGCCTCCGTTTAATTTCAAAATCTTGATGTAGCCCCCTAGCCAGAAGGTTTCCCCTGCTCTGCTATAAACAAAACAACTTGTGTCCTCCTCGTCTTCCCTCATCAAATGAGACCATAGTACTAATTAGTTCAAGGTGGTTTAAGGTGGGAAGGATAATACTGGCAGTGTCTAAATCACTAGAATAATATGTAAAACGGAGGGGGTCTTTTCAAATGACATTGTTGCGTTGTGCTGGTTCTTCCAGCAGTTATTTTTTTGAACATTTGTGCACAGCCTACTACAGTGTGTATTTATTGATGGGTAGGAATTATTATTAACATAAAATTAAATCAAAATAAATGATTGTGTAAAACCTGTTGTGTTTTGTGAAACAATGGGAAAAACACCCCCACAAGAGAGTTAGACGGCCCTTCTAGTACATTTTTACCTGTAACTTTCTTTTCTTCCTACATATAATTACATGGCTCTAGACACCATCCATAAAAACCAGGGTGTACTGGTTACTGAAGGACTTTAATTAGCGGAAGACCTGACCTATAATTTTGACTCTTAGACTTGATAAAGCTCTAAATATAGCCCGGACTCAAAGCATTTTGAGGTGTGTGGTGTGTTAAGATCCAGTTCAAAGCATCAGTGCCAGCCTCAACCTAAGCCCTATCCTGGGTTCCTTCTCTATTGAATTACTCAAGGTCTTATTGGAGAGTGAAGCAGCTTGTAATAAATCTTCTGTAGAAGAACAGACACATTTCATTCAGACACTTCCCTGTGACCCAATATTCTGTCAGATGCTATATTGTATTGGACATTATACTTTAGAGATGAAACAGGTGAGATGAAAGGGATTGATTAAAATGAAGGAGTGTTTTGTTTAGGAAAGTGTGTTACGTATTGCTCTGGTGGAACACAGTGACAGTGACATATATCAGAGAGAGGTTACAATGAGTTTGAAGTTCTCAGTCTCACGTGCGACAAAGCTAAACATATGACAGAAGGGGAGATTGTTCCTGGCAAATGACATGGGCGATTTTCCAGGCAATATGCCGCCAGGTAACACATAAAGTTGGGAGAACAAGTATTTGATACACTGCCGATTTTGCAGTTTTTCCTACTTACAAAGCATGTAGAGGTCTGCAAACCTTTATCATAGGTACACTTTAACTGCGAGAGACGAAATCTAAAACTAAAATCCCAAAAATCACATTGCATGATTTTTAAGTAATTAATTTGCATTTTATTGCATGACATAAGTATTTGATACCTCAGAAAAGCAGAACTTAATATTTGGTACAGAAACTTTGTTTGCAATTACAGAGGTCATACGTTTTAGAGTCCTCTACATGCTTTGTAGGAAAGTAGGAAAACCTGCAAAATCAGCAGTGTATCAAATACTTGTTCTCCCCACTGTATATATATAGTATATGCAGTTCATTGCATGACAGGACGAATCATTATACACTGAAATGGTGATGATGCATGCGCAAAAACAAAATTAATATTCACATTTTGATAGACACATCTGTGTTTTGTGGGGGCTTAAATGTTGCTGATGACAATTCTGTAAAATTCCCTCAGAATTCATATTTAAAGAGCTGGAATCCATAAGGGGAGAATCTGTTTAGGTAACATGTCCAGTTAGTCTACTGGCATCAATGCATGACTAAGCAAATATTTCACTGAAGTGCACATTTGCATTGGCCTCTAGCAAACACTGCCCTTACAAGTTACAGTTACACATACTAACTAAAACTCTGTCATTTAAAACAGTAAAAGCACTTACAAAGATGATCTGCAAAAAGGGTGCATCATTTCAAAAAGAAAGAAACAAAGGGAGAGAAAAAGACAGAAGTGAGGTAGAGAAATAAAAGGGGCTTTCACTATGTTCATTAAAAGCTGCAGACATGTAATGTTTGACTGCGTCATGGAGCGGAGGGTAGCGACCTTGAACAGCGGTATAATGTAAATATTTGGGTTTCTGGATGGAACAGTGAGTAGAGTTAAAGACAATGTCACAATGTGTTACCATGTTATCAAATTAGTGGTTTCAACCTTCTTTGGTTTGTCTTACGTCAACCAAAACAATGTAGGCCCAAAGAATGAGTTGAAACAAGCCTGTGCACTTGATTTAAAAAAACTTCCAAAGGTTGTTTGGCACAAACAGGTGAGGGATGAGTTTTTTTAGTGGTTGCAGCAATCTAGTGTAGATTGGGAGAGCACAGGGTACTGTGTGACACAGAAAATTACACTTTTTCTAAAATGGTCAGGCTGCACAAAATAATATTTTTGCATTTGAAATAATATTTGCATACTAACTCTTCCCTGTTATGTATCTACAAGTTTGGTATTGACTTTTTTGGGAATAGTTTGTCATCAACTTTGTTTACTTGGGCCAGGGAATTCTCATGCCCCTATTATGCATCTTCTTTTCCTAGGAAGTTATGGAGGCGCCAGTAATATGTTAAGTAAATTGTTATGGTTTACATATTTAGCAACCAATGACATGACTGCAATAATAAATACGGAACCAGACAGAAGTAATAATGTGAATACAAACTCAGACAAACAAATAAATGACAATGTAAAATATAACAATAGATGAATATGAATAGAGACATAGCCAGTGTCCCCAACTCATGTAGAAAATGTGTTCATATTTCAGAGATAATAATAATTTTTCATGATAGAAAATAATCAAAGAGCGCTTGAAAAAGCAAAATGAAGTTAAACGACTACAGCAGAGTAGGTCTTGAACGTTCTGACAGAGCTGAAGGTGTTCAGTAGTTAGAAGAGGAATGACGAGCAGAGTGAGCAGAAGGTGTTCAACAAGGGAGACTAGCAGGTCCTCTGTCAGTCAGGCAGCCGAGCTCACCCATCGTTTTGGTCTCACGCCATTTTTGCCATCTAACTGCGACTTCTCCAATGCTGCAGACCTACTTTCCACTCACACCCTGTCCTCTTCGAAGTTAGGCTTTTCTCTGAAGAATTTCAGTTTCATCGCCAAAATAATGGTTTGGTTCTCCCAAAACTATAAGAAATACCCCTGAGTAGATCCGAATGTCCTTCATTTCAGTCCTTTGTAGATCTCCAGATAAAAAAGCTAAAATTGCTTTTAGAAAGGGAAATATTCTAAGTCTAAGTATTATAAATCTAAGTATTCCCCTCCCTTTAGTTCCCAAATTTGATTGAGGCAATTACAGCCACACGTTAATTTGTCTCTACTAGTCTCTACCAACTTATTCGTCTGTGTGATGTTTGCTGGGTTGATGGAAGCCAGGACGCGAGGACAAATGATGAAAGTCAAAATGGTTTTATGCTTCCAAAAAAATGGAACCAGGCCTTTTGGTGGTTAATATGCTGGAGACTCCAAAGTTTTCCAAAATTGCACAAGCAAATAAAAACTGCAATAATTTGCAAGTCATTTAATATCTATATTTGATTTAAAATAGTACAGAGACAACATAACAAATGTTGAACCAGAGAAAGTATATTTCTTTTAAAATACATTTTGAATTTGATGTCAGCAAGTTGATAGCAATATTGTGTTGCATCACTTCTTTTAACAATACTCTGTTAGCGTATGGGAATTGAGGAGAACAATTGCGGTAGTTTTGAAAGTGACATTTATTTCCATTCTTAATTGATGTAGGATGTCTGCAGTCTCCCAGTACAGGGTCATATTTTTCATTTCATAATGCGCCAAATGTAATAGGTCAATAGGTGACAGGATTGCTGAAGTAAGCAAAGACCACCCTGAAAAAAACATTGTCTGGATGACTGCATTTGTTGCTCCAATACCTGTTTATGTTGTTCAGCATTAATAATTCCTTCACAGATGTGCAAGTCACCCATGTTCACAAATTCACCTACATACAGAGATTTCTCCAGATTCTCAGAATGTTTTAATGATATTATGTACTAAAGATGATGAGATCCAAACACTTTGCAATTTTACGTTGAGAAACGTTAGTCTTAAATTGTTTTAGTATTTGTCCATGCAGTCTTTCACAGAGTGGTGAAACTCTCCACATCCTCACTTATGACAGATCTAATCCTGTTACTGACTGTCGCCAATTGACCTCATTAGTTCTATAAAAATCAACTTGGTTAAGTTTTTTAGCCTTACACAACTTTTCCCGTCTTTAGATGCCTCTGTCCTAACTTTTTTGAAACATTATTGCTGGCATTAAATTCAAAGTGGGCATTTATTTTTCAAGAAACAATAAAATGTCTAAATTTCAATGTTGTCTTTGTACTATTTTCTGTTGAATATAGGGTTTAAATTATTTTCACATCATTGCATTCTGTTCTTCTTTACATTTACACAACATCACAGCTTTTTTAAAACAGGGTTGCACTTCTGAATGTGCTAATAATATTGTAATTTTAGAATTTCTTGTTATGATTGAAGAAATGACAAAGTGTTTTGTTTGTTGAATTGTAAACCAATTGAATACATGTGTATTCTAAATTAATTGTCTGAAACATATGGTGCATTATTTAAATAAAGCACAAAGGTGCTAATATTTTTGGATATTACTGTACAGAAACAGATGTCTCTCTCTTCTCACACAAACACACACACACACAGCGACTAAATTTGCTAAACCAGAGGAAGGAAATGTTTTTTGACGGACACACAGCTGATATTTCCTGCTCTGAGGAGCTTCCCTGCATTCAAAAACATCTTAATGAATGTCTGTAGATGGGTATGATTGTTGAATATTTAACATGCTCACTTGTGTTCACTTCTCAATCTGTAAGCAAATGTAGAATGTCTCTGGCTAGAAAATGTGCAAGTTTAAAACACTTTCGTTCTGCAATGGGATATACACATGCAGTGGTGACTAGGTACTTATTCTAAAATAAGATTATACCACAGAGATGCTTAGAGGACATTGTTAAACACATTGCAAAATAAACATTGCCTAATGTAGTCAACTGGAAGGAAAATACTTGACCTAGTTGGTCATGTGATCAGAGCTTAAACCATGATCGGAAAGCATAAAAAATGAATGAATTATAACAACATTGATGTTGGAACTGATGTTACAATAGCACAAAAACACAAATTTGACTTTTCCCCATCTCTATGAACAATACTATTTTTGCAACACAATTTTTTCCTGTTTCTCTCTCTCACACACACGGATGAGCACTCGTACATTGTTGAGTCACAGTAGTAACCAACATCATGTGACTGCCCTTAGCGGTAGTTTTCCTCAACCCACTTCCCATTCCCTGTCATTTTTGGCCATCCCCATCATTCCATAGTTAACAGAGATGCAGAGAAGCGTGCAAATTTAAGACATGAGCAGGATTAAGAATTACTACCCGTTGGCCTTGGGCATAAACATCATTTCAACCTTGCTGCAGTGACCTCCAATGTCAGCAACAACCTACCTGCCTCAGTAAATAAAAGTTCTAACTTAAAAAAATATATTTATGTGTGTTAAAAGGCTGTACATTTTTAGACACAGTATAGGCCCCAAATAGTATAATTGGTGCATCGATTGAGATATTTTAGAGGCCTTTGATGTTGTGTGGTCAAGTGTAAGATTAAAAAGTAGTACACTAATGACCCCTTGTGTAAATCTTAGGTACTACGGTACCAAACACTGAGTGAGGTGAAGACATAGATGTGGTTGGAGAAAATAGCCAGGGAGAAAACATTCCTCTGCCCTTGTTAGAATAGCTATAATGATATGGCTACACAGATTGGACCCAATTCTATCTCTATGGGTACAGATTTGATCAGCTAGATTGATGTATCATAAAACATAAAAAAACATGTTTAAGAGAAAACCATTAGAGGTTCTTTTATTGTACGTCTCTTTCGCTCACAGCCGGTATTCTCCGCTCAATATCGTGCCAAGCCATCAATGAATATTAAACTATATCTATATTAAACTAACTATAAAATATATCAACTTCACTATCTGAACAACTCTCACAAAACAAAGGGGTTAGTTTTCCACACAGTCTTCTCGGACTTGTCTTCCTCTCTCCACTCCTCTCTCGCGTCTCTCCCAGTCAGCGCCTTAAAAAAGAGAACAGCAGGCCCAATTCCATGATTAGGTTCAGGTGCGCACCTCTGCCCTGCCGGTAACGTGGCTAGCCTCCAGGTGAGGGCGTCACCTGCCCCTGACCCCTCACAATGGGTATAATGACGTGTCGTTTGTCTATTTCTGTAAAGTAGAAGCATTCCAAATCTTGACCACAAAAACACTATCATAAAAAAAACTGAAAAGGGCACAGGTTACATTTCTGTTCATATCTCTGAGGAGCTTAAAGATAAAAGCCTATGTTTTTCCATGCTGTATGACATGTTGTTTGTGTATCTCTATAAAGTAGAAGCCTTCCAAATCTCCACCACAAAACACTGTATTTCATGATTTCATAAACAAACTACAAATCTTTTCAGAGGTTTTTCTGATCAGAATCAAATCTGATCTTGAATATTTTTATAAAATGTTCCATCACACTGATATAGGGTCCCAAAAATTGACAATTTTGGTTGATATTTTACCGTTGTTTAAAGAAATCATACAGATTTTCTGTATATTATGATACGTTTTCAAACAATAAACAACTTATAGTTGTTTTCAACCCCTGGGGATGTAAAAAAAAAAAAGGCCTACCTGTTGGAGGATACTATGTGCTTCTCAAAAAAAAACACTACTGGTCAACATATGTTTTTATATTCTCTTCACACAATTTCACTAACATACTCATGGTGTCTTCTCAAACAATGTTATCTATTCATCCTTCTTCTAGTTAAGGGTTTTGAGAATCCACAATATAAAGGACATAATTCTACTATAAAGGATGACCTCCTGAGAGGTCAAAAGGTCAAGATAATGCTGGCGGCATTTTGGTCATCCCATGAAGGCCTTAGACCAGGGGAGGGCAAGCTTTTTGGCTTGGGGGCCACATCAGGATTTGAAAATGAAATGGAGGGACACATTTGTTTTTGTGATTTGTTAATCATAAACGATTTGTAGGCCAGAAAAGGGCATAAGTTAAAACATACAGTACATATTTACAGTAGATCCCTTATAAAGTGTAAATAGTTTAAATGTTGATTCAGATGTATAAGAATGGGCTGGTGAGTTGTTTTTTAATTCCCCTCAAAACCATTTTATTACCTTCTGCGGGCCGGATGGAACAGCCAGGCAGGCCGCATTTGGCCCTCGGGCCGTAGTTTGCACACCCCTGCCTTTGATCTTTAGGGACTAACTCCTGGAGGTCTCTGTCTCTCATTCCTGGCTGTCTTGCTATTTTAGAAGTCTGGTGACCAGGGAAGCCATACATCTGTTCACATTGGTGGAGGATGCAGGTAGCAAAAGCCGAAACTACCCCCAATCCCCCTGACAGAGACGTGGATTGAAGAATGCAGATGAGCGAGGCTATTCTGACCCAGCTGGCAGCATGTGCAGTTCAGCAAACGCAGATGTTGGCAGCGGTTCAACAAGAATTGACGAAAACGAGGTCACCTTCAAGACGAGCTACCCCCGGGGTGAACAATCTAATTCCTGACTGAATAAGGACGATGACATAGAAGCATACCTTTCAGCATTCTAGTGGACGGCTCGTAGGGAAAGATGGCCCAATGAAGAGTGGGTGGGACTGATCGCCCATCTGTTAACAAGACCGGCACAAGCGGGATACTTCGATCTGAGTGAGGAAGCTACGATGGATTACGCTACTCTGAAGAGCTGTGCTGGTTGACCTAAACCCGCGGGAACGGGCACATAGGTTTCACGCCTGGACATACGCCGAAGAAGAGGCCCCATGGACCCAGGTGCACCAGTTAGTAAGGCTGGTTAATGGATGGTTCGGCTAGGCCGGATCACTCGCCGAAGCGCTCGAGACCATTGCCATAGACAAGTGCTTAAGGGAGCTCCCTCCCAGCCTGTTAAGGACGGTGAGCCGGAATTACCCCCAATCTCTGGATGCCCTGGAAACATGGGGTGCTACAGAAGCACTTGTAAAGGCGGGGAGGCGAGAGAGAACGGGGCGCGAGCAGACGATGAGAGCAGAAAGGAAAGGAGCGATACAAATAGGAGACAACGAGGGTCTGGGACATGCTCTCGCACCCTGCCCTTTGCAGTGTTTCAAGTGCCAAGACAAGACCATCCCCTCAGAAGCTCCCTTTTCAGGACCCAGCCTTTCCCGGCTCCAGACAAATCCACCCCGGGTACCCTGTTGGAAGGGAGGGGTCGCTCCTGCCCGGAGAACCCCAGTGAGGAGGCGACACCCACACCTATGCATTCCTAGACTCCGGTCGGTTATGGTCTCGCTCAATCAATAACACCGAAGAGTGGACTGGACGATGTTGGACAGAGAGGTGACCGTGTCTTGTATACATGGGGACACCCAAGGCTACCCCAGAGCGAGGGGGAAGATGACCACGGCAGTGGGTAGAGTTGCCATGACATTAGGACTATCCGCCACACTAGCAGTACCCATTCTCCTCGTCCGGGATTGCCCAGTGTTTGACAGGTTGTGGGCCCATACAGAGAAACGTCAGAAAGAGGGACAGAGAAGGAAGCACAACCGGATCAACATGGGTCTGGCCCACCCCCCCGAAGCACGTCAGAAACCCTGGGGGAAGGCTGAAAAACGCCCTAAACGTTTGGACGGCCGGCTGGGGCAGCGAGGACAGCCAGGACAGGCTCTTACAAAACCTTTTTCTGGAAACACAGAGACTACACCAGAGGAGTCCTGTCATGGCTTCAAGACCACATCGAGCGACAATGGCGCAGCTAAGAACCCTCCTTGTCCCGAGCCCAGATATGTTACGTTGTCAGAGAGCCTGATGGGACAGTTTTGGACGGCCCAACAAAGAGAACAAAGAGACCCAAAGAGACAATGTTATATCTCGCCCACTCACACGTTTTTGGAGGACATTTAGGTCATGAGAAAACACTGAAATGTTTTGGGCCAGGTGTCACCAAAGACGTAGCAACGTATTGTAGAACATGGGATAAGTGTACACGCACTGTGCCAAAGTCACATTACCGCAACCCTTTAATTCCCCTCCCAATTATAGAAACACCCTTCGAACAAATTGCCATGGATCTAGTAGGGCCGTTACCTCGTTCTGCCTGGGGACATATGTACATACTAGTGTTGATAAATTATGCAACAAAATATCCAAAGGCTATTTCCCTATGCACCATGCCCACCAAAGGCATAGCCCAGGAATTATTCTTGTTGTTTTCATGTTGGCGTTCATGCTCGCCCTCCGTGAAGTTCCCCAAGCGTCCACAGGTTTCTCCCCATTTGAATTATTGTATGGAAGACCCTGTACGGGGATATTGGATCTAGCTAAGGAAGCGTGGTACAATCAACCCTGCCCGTACCGTTCATTCATAGACCATGTTGTGCTGATGCGGTATAGGATGGCCGCTATCTGGCCCATGGTGAGGTAACACATGAGTTGCCAAGGAGGCACAGGCATGCTCCTATAACCTTACAGCCCAGCCCAGACAATTTAACACTAGAAGCGCCAGAGCGGGAAAATGTTTCCCAGTGAAGAGAAAAAAAATTATATCTTCGCTCTCGATCAAATTCCAGGACCCTGCTTTTTTTACTTTTCCTAAATATGTGTTTTATCACCCGGTATTTTCAAAATCACACAGAAAAAAGCTGATTTAAGGCTATTTAATTCCTGTTCAATGTTAAATTGCGCATTCTGACATTTTTATTCCTGCATTCCATAGTTGCAATTCTCTTTTCTATCAGCAGATGTCGCAAAGGCTCCCGTATACGAGTCTTCTGTTATTTATAAATCTTTATAGTGTATAAATGTATAGATCAGGGGTATTCAATTAAAATGTAGAAAGGTCCAGCTGGACCAAATTACTTGTCCGGAACATCTTATTTGTGTTATGATTCAGTGCCATACATATTGAAGTAGTCTAGTATTTGTATGTATGTAGAAAACAACTATTTATTTTATATGACTGTCAAATAAAATAAAGTGTACAATTCAATAATAATAATACATATAGCTGCAAGCAACAATTTGGGTAACTCCAAAAAATTGGGGACAATTCGAAAATTGACAGACATATGTACCGCACGCATACGCAAAATGCGGTAGCGTAAAAGCACATTTTGAGCAGCAACAGAATTGCAGAGACTTCTCAGACATGCTGGGCAGTATCACTTTGATCCAACACCACGTCAGGACAGGTCTGAAGTACATCTGCACCCTTACCAGATACCAGAGGCAAGACGGGTGATAACGAAAGCCGCCGAGGAGTAAATGTCCCGTCTAGGTGGAATAGAACCGTCTAGTGCGTGGTCCAGTCCTATCGTGTTGGTACCCAAACCTGACGGCTCAATGGAGTCTGCAACGACTTCAGAGCTCTTAACTCCATATCCCGTTTTGATGCCTACCATCAGGCCTATGCGGCGGCATACATAAACAATGTGGTAATTCACGCTGAGGACTGGGAGGACCATGTGAGTAAGATGGGAGCGGTGTTAGCAAGTATAGAGGCGGCAGGGCTCACGGCCAACCCCCCCAAAAATGTACCTGGGCATGAACAAAGCGGAGTACTTGGGTTACACCATAGGTAGTGGATTAATCAAGCCGCAACAGGAGAAGACCCGGGCAGTACAGGTATGGCCTTGACCGAAGGACAAGAACCCAAATTACGCCACTATTGCGGCGCCATTGACGGATTTAACCCAAAAAACCGAGCCGGTGTGGGTTGTTTGGACGGAGGAGACTGAGAGAGCTTTTAATACACTGAAGAACCTCTGAAGTGGGTCCTGGAGTACCTGTGGTACTAACTCCTTGGACGGAGCTTCCTACTGGTCACCGACCACGCACCCCTTCGGTGGATGGCGAAACAAAGGGACACTAACAGTCGGATCACTAGATGGTTCGTGGCGCTGCAGCCGTGAGGAGTGGAGAGAGGAAGACAAGCCAGAGAAGACTGTGTGGAAAACAAACCCCTTTGTTTTGTGAGAGTTGTTCAGATAGTGAAGTTAATTTAATATTTGTTGATAGCTTGGCACAGTATTGAGTGTAGCATACCGGCTGTGAGCGAAAGAGACAATACAAGAACCTCTGACTGTTTTCTCTTAACTCCTGGAAGTCTCTGTGTTTCATTGCTGGCTGTCTCGCTATTTGAGGTGTCTGGTGACCAGGGAGCCCATACACCTGTTCACACCATACACCTAAAAGTCTAGAATATAAACTTGAGTGGGAGGCCCTGGTGCACAACTGTGCAAGAGGACAAATACATTATAGTGTCTAGTTTAAGCAACAAACAGGTGTTTTTCTAACTATTATATTGTGGTTTACTAAAGCCTGGTTTTACATGTTTTCATTTCAGGCTGTAAGGCAACAAAAGGTGAACTTTAAAAAGGAGTGGTGAGTCTATACCCACTGTATAATCTACCTTATTATGGAGAGATGCTCTTATGCATAAGGCAAGACAAGTTTATTTGTAAAGCACATTTCATAAACAGGGTAATTCAAAGTGCATTACATCAGAATGTATTACATTATAAATTATTTAAGACAAAGCATAGAAATAAAAACATGACATTTAAGATGACTAAAATATTATTAAAATATAAATAAATGATAAAGGTTTTAAGACAATGTCAATGTTAGAGCAAGTCTAAGATTTTCTGGCAGTTTTTTCTAACATGGTGCAGCATAATGACTAAACACAACCTCACCAGCCTTTTCCCTTACTCTATGAATGGTTGGCAGACCAGACCCTGATGACGTGAGGGGTCCAGAGGGTTCATACTGATAGAAGGTCGGAGATGCAACTTGCTCCTGAAGCATTCAGTGATTTATAGACAAGTAGTAGTATCTTACAATACATCTTATGAGATACAGGGAGCCAGTGCATATATCTATTGTGGAATATTTTAGTAAAGTTTAGATAGCACACCGGGCCTGTGGGGGTAAACTCAGATATAGCAAGGCTGGGGTGATAAAATGTTAATTAGTACATTCCAGGAGTAGGACCATAAGTCAAGAGATCAAGGCAGGGACAGTGTGAATTGGGGGACCTGGTTTATTGGCTGTTGGCTTGACACCCTGATGCGGACAGGGAACACAGGAGGGGAAGAGTAAACACAATTTAGCAGATATCTCCGGTCAGATCTCCTGGCGCCAGCCCCCCCTTCAACTGTCTTCTTCGTCGGCCTCCGATGTCACCAGATGGCCCCACGGACAGTGGGGGGTCTGCAAGAAGGGACACGCCCACCCAGGAAGCACACTCAACAAATTCTATGCAATGACTGAGGGGTGGGAGGGGCAGTATAAAACTGTGTCCAGGTGAAAAAGAGATTCAGATCTTCTTGGCTGTATTGTGGGGAACAATCTCCAGATATATCTGCAACAAAGGCGTTTACTTTGGAGACATGTGATCGTGTGGACATTCTCTGATTCGGACTCGGGAAAGTAGATTTGAATTCTACACTATATACCTGAAAAAAAAGAAAGCTCTGCTTTTTAGTGTCTGTTAGAACTCGAGCAGCAGCATTCTGAATGAGTAGAGGGCTTTTTTAGAGAGAGCTGAACACATGCCATTACAGTAGTCCAACCTACTGGAGAAAAACTGTATTTGTTTCTAAATCTTGTGTGGACATGAATCCTCTAATTCTAGGTATGTTTTAAATATAAGAATGAGAGGTTGAAACATAATTTACATGAATCAAATGGATTCCTAAGTCGTTTGTTTCTACATCTGCTAAACTACATGTGATGTATCTAGAGTCAAATAATTGCTCAGCTCCGTCACCCACGAGGATGTGAAATAACTAACAAGTTGAAACCCTGCCACTTGCACTGTTAAGACAGAGGTCTAAGGCAGGGGTCTCCAAACCGTTCCATGGAGGGCCGAGTGTCTGCAGGTTTTCACTCTCACCTTGTACTTGATTGATTAATTATGTCACTGATTGGTTAGGTCTACCCTCATCTGGTTATTTAGGTCTGAACCTGGAACCAACTTACAGGAAAAAACTAAAACCTGCAGACACTCGGCCCTCCGTGGAACGGTTTGTAGACCCCTGGTCTAAGGGCTCAATGTTTATTTCCCTTTGGTTTGTTCTTAATTGGGTTCTTTACCCAACCTCATACTCGCAAGAAGACAGCGCTAAGTGGAAGAAACGCGAGGGGCAGGTTCAGGCTTAATTAGCGTAATTGCGGACTCGTGCCTCCAATTCTTCAAGGTGGAAATAAAAATGCCAGCCTTGGTTACAGTGTAAGTTCTGCCGACGAACGCAATCCTGGGCTCTAACACAGTAGGATATTCCCGCAGGGAAGAGGAAGGAACGGTATTAGGGCATGCATCGATGTGCAGATTGCTTCAGAGACGCTATTGGTATGTGTATTCTTTCTATTGTTTGAGTGTTTGCTTATTTTGTCTGTTTGTGGTATGTGAATCTCCAGCGACAGTAACGATCAGCCATAGACTTAAGAATAATAGCAGTGTGCAGTCTTTAATGGTTACTGGCGCTGCATTATATATTTAGAGTCTAGGATTGGATTTGTTGAGGGGAGACGTAGGCAACAACGTAACAAATGCGTCTGTATCTGATATATACGAATGGAAAATGTAATTGTAATTCATCACAATTGTCTAATTATGGTATATACCTTTTGAATGTCTGTTTATTCTCTTATTGTAAGGTTCCGATGGAACAGAGTGATGATTGGGACCCAATTGCGCGACTTGAGTAAATCCCTTGTGAACGATGAGCTGGTGGAGAATGGCGATCGTTCAGTAAGTTTGTGTGAATATATATATATATCTATGAATATCTCTATAGATAGCCCTATAGCGGAAGAAGATATTTATATATATATATATATATAAGAAAGGCTGGAAGGCCATGACCTGCGGTAACGCAGCAGTCAAATAACTAAATACAACTCTTGGAAAAACGGGTGTAGTACTTAGTTTGAATCGACACTGGGGCGTGGGAAAACAGGAACCTAAGTAGGGATGGTGATTAACAGATGAGGGACAGGTGTGAGCCGTTGAGTGTGTGATTGATGACAGGGTGGTTTGTGACAGCGATGAGCACATCGCTCAAGGCCACCAGGGGGTGTAGTAGAGGCGGAATTGGTGGAAGCCTTAAGGAGTGACCGACGCCAGGTAGTGGGGACAGACGCCTCGGTGGGGTCAAACCCTGACGGTGCTGCGCACTCACACCCTCCGTCAGCACCACCGCCCTATTGAGAACCCCTTGTCGCTCCCCCCGAGCGTTTCTCTGGAGAACCAGGCAGAGTCAGACCTTTCCTCTTACAATGCTCACTGGTGTTCGAACAGCAACCCTTGTCCTACCATTTTGACAGATCAAGGATCGCGTACATAGTTGGAGCGTTGTCAGGACGAGCTCTGTCTTGGGAATCTGCCATCTGGCTGAACAACAGCCCTCTGTGCACCTCCTACGACGCCTTCACTACAGAGATACAAAAGGTGTTCAAACAACAGGAGGGAGAGAGAGACGCAGGATGCCGGCTACTGGGATTGTGCCAGGATCACCGCAGCGTAGCGGACTATTCAATAGACTTCCGCATACTCGCCGCAGAGAGTGGATGGAACGAGACAGCATTACAAGGGGCCTTTACCAACGGACTCTCCGAGGTTCTAAAAGACGAGCTAGCCTCTCGGGAAGAGCCCAACTCCCTGGACCAGCTGGTCACACTGGCCCAACGAGTAGATGCCCGACTCTGTGAACGTCACCGGGAGAGGCCACTTGCGGAGCGTGCCCCGCCGTTCACCTTCACCACCCAGGCCGAGACACACACCCCTGGGTGGAAATAATGAGCGTTCCCGTAGTACTAGGAGGGATCAGGAGCCGATGCAACTGGGACGCGCACGACTCTCCATGGCGGAACGGACTCTTCGCTCTGTTCCATCGGAACCTTACAGCCTCACACTCCGGCACAGTAGTTGTAGCCAATGTATGTGTAAAGGAAAGTTTTGTCTAAAGTAACCCATATTTGTCTGTAAAAGTTGCCCCGTAATGACCCCTTTTCATGAATCCTTAATAATGACAATAACATGTTATGTGACATTTGTCCTGTCACTATCATTCTAAAAGAGTGCTTTGACATTATGTTGTAAGTAAAGGTGAATAGATAATTGTGGATGTAAATAAGTGCCTGTTTGAAATCACACTACGGGTCTTTTATGAACGAAATATATTAAAGATCAAAATCTTTACTGTACATTGTGGAATTTGACAACAAAATGAAGGTCAATAGAAACCAAAATCACCAAGCAATTCAGGGCTGGATTCACTAGAAAAATCTTAGTAAACAATTAAAATCACAGGCAGTTCCAACTTGCGTTAATTTTATCATGGCAACTCATAATGTGAGTCAGTAGCGTGTATGGCTCCCACATGCCTGTATACACTCCCAACAACATCTGGAAATGTTCCTGATTAGACGGCAGATGGTGTCCTGGGGAAGTTCCTCCCAGATCTGGATCAGGGAGCCAGTGATCTCCTGGACAGTCGATGGCCCGACTTGGAGGCGTCAAATGCATGGATACATAAGAGGTTCTAAATTGGATTCAGGTCTGGGGAACGTGAGGGCCAATCAATGCATTTGTCACCCAGGAACTGCCTACACATTCTGGTCACATGAGACAGAGCACTGTCCTGCACCAGGAGAAATCCAGGGCCCACTGCACCAGCGTTGGGTCTGAGAATTCATTCTGCTACCTAACAGCAGTCAGGGTACCATTGGCTAGCACGTGGAGGTCTGTGCAACCCTCCAAGGATATGCCTCCCCAGACCATCACTGACCCACCACTAAATCGGTCATGCTGGATGATGTTGCAGGCAGCATAGTGTTTACCACGGCATCTCCAGACTCTTTAACATCTGTTACATGTGCTCAGTGTGAACCTGCTCTCATCTGTGCAGAGAACGTGGCACCAATGGCGGAACTGCCAATTCTTGTGTTATCTGGTGAATGTCAATCGAGCTGCACAATGCTGGACTGTATGCACAGGTCCCACCCTCACTTGTTGATCAGTAGCATGTACAGAAGTAGCGACTAGAGGTCATTTTGTAGGGCTCTGGCACTGATCTTTGACCAACAAGTACTGTCTTGATGAAGAATGCTGTGATGGCTGCGCCACCTGTCGCCGACCGTGTGGAGTCTAGCTGCGCTCAGATGAGAGTACTCCGGAAGGCTGTGCCTGAAAAATATGACGGCAATACGTAGCGTTGTTCTGGTTTCCTTCTCCAATTTGAGTATTTTGGTGATCTCCCTTGTCGGATTATGAGAAGGTAACCACGATAATAACTGGGCGCACTCTTGAATGGGCCACGTTACTCTGGGATGGCCAATCTGGGGATATAAGGTCTTTTCCCGGTTTCATATCCCAGTTTCGAGACGTTTTTGATCATCTCTCGGAAGGGAGGGATGAGGGTGAGCGACTTATGCGCCTGAGGCAGGGTACAAGCATGGCCTCGGAGTATGCTCTGTCGATCCGGACGGTGGTGGCAGCCACTGGCTGGAACAAGCCATCTCTACGAACTGCCTTCCGCAGGTGGAGGTTCAGATGGAGCTGGCTTGTGTTAGTAAATCCATGCCGCTGGATGCTTACATCGCCCGGGCCATTGCCATTGATGGACAGGTCCGGGACCGTGACCATTTGGCACGCCATGTCCGTCCTTCCTCCTCGTGGGCTGAGCTAGATCCTGCGCCTAAGGAACTGGAAATTACGAGGCCCACCGCAGAGGAGAGAATGATGGAGTCAACAGGGTTTGTGCCTGTTCTGCGGGGAGAGGGGGCACTTCCGAAAGGGGTGTGCCTTGGGATTAAAAGAGAAAGATTGTTTATATATGCAAGCAGGGACGTGCACAGGAATTTTGAGAGGCCATTGCTCTGACCTGAAAAAAGGGCAAACCACCGGACTTTTCACCCTTGGAGGGGCATACGGGCAGTTGCCTGGGCAAATTTAGCCCTACCCTGTGCACGTCCCTGTATGCAAGGATGTAATCAAAGTGGAAGAGAAGGTGGAGCAGATCGATCAACTTCTAAAAATGTAGATACTAAGGATAGATGCCACACAGTTGCATATTGCTGACCTCGAAATTTATTCCAGACACTGTTTTCTTAAATTTCGCAGTGTGCTCGATAATGTGGATGTTCAGCATACGTGCAAAGAGGTCATTTGGACTTGACAATTGTACCAGGGGAAAAGAGCTGACTACCTGACGTTATTTATGCTGTGCACCCAATTGGGGAAAAGAGACCAAATGGAGCATAATTATGCCGTTTTCCTTGCAAGGCTAGAGGGCAGCTACGAAGGACTCCTACACCTATCTGCATGACAAAGGCCTATGCTTCACCAAGGACCTTTGCAAAATCGACAGGGAAAACCGAGCAAAGCTGTGGCGCTGGTGGAACAGGCGCGCAAATCTGGGAAAATGGCATATTACATCAGCGGAAGGGCCTACATTGATAAAAAAGAAAAAAAAGGAAAATGTTGTTCCCCCAAGACTGATACTCATTGTGATTGCATTCTTTTATTGAGTCACTGTAGGGCGTTGGTTTAGTTTTCCACGTGTTGAATTATACATGGTGCCATTCTAGGCTGAAACTGGGTGGTTAAAAGATTGCCCCTCAAACCCCTGGCATTAAGAGAAACGATAGAAAGAGTCAATGTGAAGCTTTGTCAAGCTTTGTTTTTGTTCAGTGTAGTACGGACCTTAGTTTTTTTCAAGAAACGCACTGTAATGTTAATGATGTTAGGTTTTGGAGATCTTAAAGGTGGAATTATTGATGGCTTTCCTATGGGTCTGAACATTTTTCTGGTGTTTGTACTCATATTTTATACACTGAAAGGGATACAGAAGGGCACTCTGTTTGTCAGGTGATTGACATGTCTAATAATTATGTGATTATTGTTAACATTATGGCTATAATACTAAACTGATCAATTATTTCTTACTTGATTCAATTGTGAAAGAATCATTGATAATTGGAAATCACAGCCTGTATTTTGGCAACTCCTTTAGCAGACCACAAAGTGATATTTCTATCCTTCTAATTTTTTCAAACCCCTCCTTGTAATTTTAATTGTTCATATTGGAAACTTAACAGATCAATCTTAAAATATGAAAAGGTCCAAATAGTTGTTAAAGACCCAATTTTGGATTACTAGACAAAGGTTTAGTCATAAAATAAACATGATGTTAATTGGGAGCTAATGAAATTTGAAATAGCAAAATATTTTAGAGAGTACTGTCGAGTTCTTGCTATCGCAAGACGCTGGGCAGAAAAAAGGGTCACTTCTACTATCACTTCTCTCTCATTAAAATGTCCTGATAGCCTCTCTTTAGAAGATGAAGAAGCCCTCTATGAGTCCCAATGTAATCTAAACAGTATATATATAAGCGTAAAGCTGAGGGTGGCTTTATTAGATCCAGAAAAATATGAATGGAACAAGATGAACAGAACTCTGCATATTTCTTCAGATTAGAACAATTGCACTCCAATATTAATACTAACCATCAACTAAAAGTCAATGGTACTATACCTGATGATTCAAAAGAGATGGCTGCCTTCTGTGCCAATTTATATAAAAACGTATATACTTCATACAGTCAGTAAAAATAGTGCTGACTCCTTTTTACACTCTCTTGATTCTGTTACACGGATTGACTTGGCTGATAAGTTCTGCAATAGTCCATTAACCTTAGATGAGGTTAGAAAAAACTTGATTTTGTTGAGAAGGAGAACATTGTATAGAATAGATAAAATACACGGATTGACTTGGCTGATAAGTTCTGCAATAGTCCAATAACCTTAGATGAGGTTAGAAAAAACTTGATTTTGTTGAGAAGTAGAACATTGTATAGAATAGATAAAATACCATTTTAAAAATAAAGCACATGCCCTGCCTGTTACCTTCTTTTAAGCCTGCATATACAGCAGTGGTTAACATTTTTAGTAAAGCATTGTAAATAAATGGAATTATTTGCAGTTGCAAATGCATATATTTTCTGGAATACTAAAGTCATTAATATATGCTGGAAGAAGGTGTGGACTCTTTCTCTCAAGTAATGTGGGTGAATAGACAGTCAGTCATTTCTTTAAAGATGTTGCATCGATATTACCCTATAAAATGTTTTCTAGTTGTTGTAATATGCCATTGCAAAACCCTGAGGCTGATTCTAACAGGTTATCCAAATAAATCACCACTCACCAGAGAAGAAAATGTGCCAAGGTTTATTAGTAGCTGGACAACATAAACGTCCACAGTACTTATAAGGGAAGGGACGAGGAAAAACACAATAACAAATAAATAAAATAAAATAAACTTGTCCGCCCGATAGGCAGTCCCAGATATTGTCCCTTGTTTACCGCTCATGTGCCAGGACAGACTAGACAATTACCGGTATTAACAAGCAAACACACATTAACGATGATAGTCTATGCAATGACAGTTCATGCAATAACAAGAGCAGCAAAGGACCTCATATAGCTAGGATAAAAACAAATATTTAAAAAATTCTAATTAAATAACCAACATTATAAATGTATCCTTTTTAGTAGTAGTCTTAGTCTTAGTCTTAAAGGTCTTAATAGTCTTACTTACATTCCTGTTATGCTGAATCATACGTGTTCCAATATATGTATGCAATCTACCCAGCAGCAACGCCTGCAAATACTGCAAAAAAACAAACAGCAACCTGCTAAACTACCCCCTCCTGGCCCACCAGGTGCAAATTATATCAACCCTCTGTGTACTTTCTGTGATCTCCGAAATTAATCTATATCTCCATGAAACTGTGGAGAGATCTCTGTAAATTTGTAATTGACAATGTTTACTCAGGTTTTGAATTGCTGTACGAAATGTGATTTTTGGGTTTACTAGTGTTGAACGGGATGTTGGAGATACATATTTTGGGATTAATCTCATAATAAGTTTAGCAACATTTTATATCTACAAATGTAAATTCACTAACGCAAACCAACCTTTTCTGGTCTTAAAAGAGAAATTGAGTCTTATATTAAGTTACTATCTTTATCCCAAAACAAAAATGCTCTTAAAACTGTGAAGTTATGCACATTATACAAAATATTTTTGGAAGTATAAGCCCTCGTGCTCTCCTTTATTGTATTCTGTAGCTTTTTAATGTATGTCTATTTTGATCTCCTGGCCTCTATATTTATTTATAAAATGTTCTGGTTATATACCTCTAGGAAGGAATTTTCAGTATGTTTGAAAAATGTTTTGTACATTTAGCAATAAAAAAAGAAATAAACAATTCACGGAAATAAAACTTCACAGTAACGTTAGCCTATGGGAAATAGGCTACAGCGCCACAAAACTAATACAAAACCAACTAGTGGCCAGATATATATGACACCCATAGTGGATTACCACAAAGAAAGAATGGGAAAAGGATGTTACGACATTCTTTTTTGGATGCGATCAGCCAATAAATTACAAGAAGACTCCGGAACAGTGCTTGTTGTCATCCCAGCATTCAATGCGAGGCGCGAATTAAGAACGAAGTAAGATTTTTTTTTTTGAAGAACATTTTAATTGCTAGCTAGGTAAGTTCCGAATTCTTGCGTTTGGTAAAATTTAAACAAATAATAGTCTGCATTTCATTAGACACAACATCTGTTATTTTTGTATTGGTCTGTATAGGGATATTAATAACTGTCACTTTTGCTAGTCTAAGGCTAGCGAGCCGGTTGTCTTAACTGAAGTTGCAACCAGTACTGTAGTTTGCTCGTGTTATTTTATACCAGTTAGCTAGTAATAGGGCGTTGGAGAGCTGCTTTTTACTGTTAAAATAATTACTCACCATAAGAAAATGTAGCTATATGTATGCTAATGTAATGTTAGTTTGTTCCCATTGTAAGAAAATATCGTAACGATTAGCCTATAGTTATTTAGAAACATTACATTTCCCTCCGTTTTTATCCACGTTTAACTCGGTAATTCCACTGCGATTCATATAAACGGTTGCGATGCGAGATGAAACTGTCTCCACCCACGCGTGCTGCGTATCAGTCCAATTACCAGACTGAGAATCGTCTTCCAAAATGCGCTAACCCGCACCCCATTCTCTGAAGTTGGTTTCATAACCACATAGTAAACAGACATTCATTGTAACCAAATTAAAAAATAGTACACTTTCATTCTTCACTAATTTCTAGGAGATATTTCCTGAGCACATTGACGTTAAAAATGGATGGAATATT
>JACXGK010000705.1:70073-93668 GCA_016801125.1 Novumbra hubbsi
TTTTTTTTTTTTTTTATAAATGCTGCAAAAGTTTGACGCGCAGTACAAATTGCCAGGAAAAACGTATTTCTCGAACTGCAATACCCAACTTCGAACCAATTATATGATGACATTTTTAAGGATTTAAAAGAAATGTACTTTTACTCAGCGCCTACAGAACTCTGGTCCAGCTAAAATATAAACCCATACATCTTAACAATAGATTACCTTACCACTGACTGGAGTCTAGAGTCAAAGTGTTTAGAAACACAAAATATACCCGGAAACCACACAGCTGATAAACTTGCAGAATGCCTTCAGGTTGCTTTGGCAGATTGGGAATTAGATGAACTGAAAATGTCCTTCGTAATCTTGTGTGGTCATTGCTTTGGCCATAATCTTAATTTGGCTGTCACAAATGCCATAACAAGTGAAGAGGAACACAACCCGTTCTTTGGGACTGTGTAGGAGTCTGGTAAAACCAGCTCAAGCTGGTTTTCCAGCTTGAGCTGGAAAAAGAAGAGACTTGAGAAGCGCACAGACTGAGGCCAATCTACCCCAACACAATCTAGTTCTGGTGAGTTATTTATTTTAAACATTTCTAAACATACATTTTAAAGTTTTTTTTTACCCATTTCCATAATTTATAAATATACTCTTTCTGCGCATGAGCAGTGATTTCTATCTATTACATGCTGTTAGGGTATTGTCATAATGTTGGTATAATGAACAAAACAAACAAATGTGTTATTGCTCTTGCAGGATGTCTCTTTCTCTGATGGGGTTCCAAGCAAAAAAAAAAATAAGATGGTGCTGGAACAACTCCTTGTCAAAACATGGGCACCTCAACCCAACTTGGCAGGATAAATTGGTCTTGATCCATCAATGTGTCCTTCCATCAATGCAGCACTGAAACCATTAGCTGATTTTAATGGTGTTCCTTCAGGGAAAAGGTATATGACAGTGTCATGTGTAAAGCCTGTGCTGGACTTCCTAAAGGGAACACTCTTATCCACGGACACCACACTCGCAGCAAACCTCGAGACAAAAATGGGCTCTGTTCTTGATGAAAAGTACAGGACAACTGCACTTCAAGAGCTCCTGAGGAAGGCTACATTCCTCGATCCAAGGTATAGGGGAAACATTTAGGAGGAAGCGCTCGTCGCTGTTACCAGGGAAAAGCTTTAAAAGGAGATGATGGGAATGAGGGAGGAAGGAGGCAACCGTGATGGAGGTGTGGACTGTAACAGAGCTGTTGCAGAAGATGTGCACTTCCTCCACCAAAGAAGAGACTGTGCGATCGGCTGCTGAACAGAAGAACCCAAAATGCTACCCAGGCTGTACCAAAAAGAGTGCAGGCAGATTCTGAACTGACCCGGTACCCACAGGAAGAGGCACAGGATCCCTCTGCAGATCCTCTTTAATGGCCATATTGATAAGCAAGATTCCCTTTAATGGCCAAATTGGCTAGAAAGTACATGTGTGTTTGTGCAACAAGTACTGCCTCTGAGGGAATGTTTAGTATGACAGGCAACGTTGTGACCCCAGTGAGATGTGCAAAGCCAGAGACTTTCCCGTAATTTACTTAGCCAGTGAGGATCAGGATATTCTGTGTCTGTTTTAGCCATAGTTCCGTGTTTTTTTTTATTTATTTTTTTATTGTTGGTACCTATTTATTTTGATTGTTGGTTATTTTTAGTAATATTCTCAGTGATGGCTTTGTGTATTTAAGTTATTATTTTTTGTAATATCTGCGTTGTGCAATTTTTGTTTGTAAAGATGTAAAGGATCACCAGAAATTATATTTATTCATAAATACAGTTCCAGCGTTCATTGTCAATGTATTACTTCTTCATAAGTCTTGTGTATTATTACAATATTATTTGTCTTAAGACTCCAATAGTGTCATAACATTAAGATTATTAATACCCATTGACAAAGAAATGATCAGTATATAATTTTAATGGCAGGTCTATTTGAACAGTGAAAGACAGAATAACAAAAAGAAAAATTTGAAAGAAGTTATATATTGATATGCATTTTACTCAGTGAAATAGGTAATTAACCACTTTGCAAAACAGAACTTAGTACTTTGTAGCAAAACCCTTGTTGGCAATCACAGAGGTCAGGTGTTTCTTGTAGTTGGCCACTAGGTTTACACACATCTCAGGAGGGATTTTGTCCGACACTTTGCAGTTTCAGAAAATTATCTGTGCCTGTAAATTTCCGCCGTGCTTTCAAACGCACTTGTAATTGATGAAAACTGACATTCGCATGGTGTTTGTTGAGATATTTTTAATGTTTGCATAAAAATCCTTTATTCAGATTGGAAACATGATTTTGGAATAAAAATATTGTGCAAAATTAGATTGTCATAAATAACTGTGATCTGTCTCAAATAAACATGATCAGGCAGTTATGAGTGCTCTTCCTGTGGTATGTGGCAACAAGATTGAGCCACAGAACTTACACAAGTCCTGTATGTTGTGAGGTGGCGCTGCCGTGGGTTATACTTGTTGGTCCAGCAAATTACACTGGTGCTCAATCATATTGAGATCTGGGGATTTTGAAGGTCAGGGCAACACCTTAAACTCTTTCATGTTCCCATCATTAAATGACAAACAACAAATGTATTTGTTTCTCAGGGAACAAAAAAGCCATGTGAATAGAGATCATAATTACAGGTGTTTATAAAAAAAGTGAGAGAAAATGCACCGTTCGGAATTTTACATTCAACTTAAGGTAACAGGAGCCAGTCAGTACACTAGAAATGAATACATTTTAACATTCAAATATCAATAAAACAACTCTGGCAATGCTGTGTTTAGGGTCATGCCAACAAAAACACTTGTATTGAATAGTGTTTGAATGTGGGTCTGGATGTATCAGGGTATATCACTCAGAGAAATTAATGCTATAAAATATATTTTAAAGGTCCTATAAAGGACACTTTATAGTGTGTAAAATGCAAATAAAAACAGAATGCAATTATGTGCAAATCATTTCCCCTATATTTAAATTAAAATGGTACAAAGACAATGTGTCAAATGTTGAAACTGAGAAACTTTTGTAAATGTAAATCATTTTTTCATTTTATCTAGTGAAGTTAACAAGTTGTCAGACAACCTTAATGACCATCATTTGTAATTACTGGATAGGAGTGTGCTAAATATTTGATCCATATTTAATCCAACATAGATTTTATATTCACCTGTATTTAGTTCCTCTAATGTGTTTTTTTTATATCATAACTGAGTTACAAATAAATGCATGTTTTTAAAGTTTGAATTGTATTAAGTCTAGAATATATTTATTCATTCATTATAAAAATGTGGTAAGACTTGTCCAGTCCCTTCTTGAATAATATGCCTTTGTAAGTCAGTTTGTATGACATCTTTGAAAAATGTAAAAAAATATTTTTTTCTTTATTTTTTTTAAGTTGTCCAGTCCTATGCAGAAGGAATTGAATCAACGCAGCCCTGCTTTTAAGAGATTGTATTCTAGTGCCCACATCGTCCTACACTGGAATGTATTTGGCTGGCACAGACTTGTCTGGCAGGATTTCGGGAATCAAAGGTACTGCACCACCCCTTTCTTGCCCTTGCTTGTCAGAGAAAAAAAAATCCCCAATAAAATCCCCATCTTTGCTTGCTGTATTTATGTTACTTTAATACTTGCTTATAGTTATTTAACAGGTTTTTCATCCACTGATAATCTACCATAATAAGGATATTGATAGATTTTTATGGTTGCCAGTTGTTGATAGTAAAGATATTGGTTTCTCACATCCCAATGCCCGTATGACACAAACCTTTTCATGAATTTTGGCATGTTCTTAAAATCTTTTTGGTTTTTACCTTGCTGTTTGTAGCATCATCATTAATTTCACCTGGATAGTTTTAGATAGAAACAACTGAAGAATAATGTCACAACTACTCTTAGGTGCTTCTTGTGGTCAGTGATTAGTTTTCATCCCCCGCTCGCAAAGAAATCAATGGTAGTAATATAACTAGTATTTGGCCAAACTACATTTATGTAATATAAAGCCAAATATGGCATGAATTTTAGATATTTCTACAGTTCATTGTGGCACGCCTCAGTGGTACTTTCAGTGCCTTTTACTTGCCGTACGATACGCAAGTGATGTATAGTTTTGCAGAAAATTAGATTTTATGGGGATGAGGTGTTTCTTTCACAAAGGAATTGGCCAAGGCCTCTGCTAAGGTACCTAGTATATCTTCATTGCAGTTGGTTTAATTAATAATTAAGGGAGGGTTAGCTAGTATAGTATAGTCCTGACTGCTATAAACGCCTCGGCTCTTGGGAAAGCAATCACTGCGTGGGAGTGGAGTGAACGATTTTTATGGCTGTAGGCTACAAAATGTTTGCATCTGCACGTGCATGCGAATGATGTTTTTTTGTGTGTTTGATTGCTGGCGCACATGTTTTTGGGTGTGTATGTGCATGTGCAAACCTGACTGTGTAGGTGGAGGAGTTCTGCTATTCCACTGAGCCAGCTGCTCCCCCACCCCCTTTTTGTCTTTTGAAGCTGACTGGCAAGACCAGTTTGTGTTTTATTGGGAAAACCCGCTCTTCCAGTTGTCCATGCCAACAAATTCTGGTGTGATCCCAGTCAGTTCTCTGGGATTACTCAAAACCTGCCCAGCCAGTCCCATGAAAGGCATATAGGGTAATCACTGCTGGTGGTTTAGTTTGTGTTGCATTGAGTAGCTGCACGGCATACTGCTAGTTTAGCCTAGTTTGTGGCAGCTGTTACCTGGTTACCTCTAAGAAGTTTGGATCTGTTGGGTGGCTTTTTTTTTTGTGCATTGAGGACACCCTTGCCATTTCATTCAATGGGGTGAGTGAACAAGGCTTTTTCCGTTGTTTGATACAGGAGGAAAGTGCACCTGGAAAATGTCAGCCTTGACAGTTATCAGATTCGCATTTCAGTCCTTTGGATGGCATGGCCTAATCCTTAGCTAACCTATCCTAGACAGTTTTGTTGTTGCCTAGTTCACGTAGCCAATCATACTAGTATGATGAGAAAAGAGAGGCATGCTTGTGTGTGCTTGCGTGCTGAAGCTCACAACTTGCTTTTCACCCTGATTTACATTTTTGTTTGGACCTGGGCTATGTTTTATCTGCCCTTTAGGATCAGATATGAAATGGGAAGGATGATTGCATGAGTGTGCCCTGCAGTGCAGTTACAACTGTGTAGTGTCAGAAGGAAAAAAACAGGTTGCATTAACGGTGTCATTTCAACATCATTGTAATGTATTTTATTTGGTGTCTTGGTGGCCTTTCACTACACAGGGGGAGTTGCATGGGCTGTTTGAAGGCTTAAACCAGTGTGTCTGACTGATTGGATGATGAGCAGTACTGTGCTAAGCACCAGCAGTGCCATGGAGACCACTGATCTCTTTCAGGATCTATGGGGTCGACTCAAAGAGTGTCACGATTGTGCTCTACAAGGTAGGGGCTGCTGTCTGCTTGCAACCTGTGGGATTGCCTCACAAACTCACAGTGCGATAGTAACGCAATATTATTGTGAATAGATAGCATTGCTCCACATAGTGTTTGTATACAGCAAAGGTCTAGACTCTAGAGCGAACCATGGGAAACATTGTTTTGACCAGTCATGAAAGTAATAGGGCTGATCACATTTTGAAGGAAAAACTTGTATGTTTTCATGAGGTTACAGCAAACGAGTAAAAAAAATTAGATTACAAAGATAATGCAATATATTATTGGTCAGTTGAATATGGCCACTACATTGTTTGGAATGCATGTGAAAATGTAAGCATTGTAAATAAACCCCTTTTTCAAGCTCATATTTCACCCTGGGCTTTAAGGTTTGCAAGCCAAAGTGAAAAAGCTGAAGAATGAGCGTTGTTTGTGAGTACCTTTAACTTTATCTTTCATTGCAGACAGAATAATAAAGTGAAACTCTTAATGCACCAGGCTATTAACAAAGCGTGTAATTATTATGCTGTGGCTCTACTTAAGTTGAGACTGTTTTCCCATTGACTCCCCATCAATGTTTTTGGTTTCAAATGTCACTGAGCAAATTTTACAAAGGCCTCATTCACACTACTACTTCAGTTGGCAACAAGAGAATGTGGGCCCTACTCCTTACCTTGGCTTCTATGATTAGTCCTGAAAATGTTTTTATTGCAACCCTCATGCAAATTCAGAAGGTACTTGAAACCACCACTCAAGTGTGTATTCTTATATAAAACAAAATGTATTTAGTTCTGTCATTTTGCAGGGATGCCCAGAGACTAGAAGAGTTCTGCAGTAGACATCAGCTGCTGAGGGAGCAACACAAATCTCTCCAGGACACAGTTACTGGTCTGGAGGACAGGTCAGTGTGTCAACTATCAACCAGTATGTGCCGTCCTGCCTCAATTTGTGAAATGTAGTTATTTTTTTGATTAAACACCATGTAAGCCATTTGCTTGATGTCATTTTTGATCTGATTTGTCTGTCTTGTTTTCCCTCTTTACAGGCTTCGTGCTGGGCTGTGTGATCGCTGTTCGGTCACAGAGGAGCACATGAGGAAGAAGCAGGTGGAATTTTTGAAAGTCCGTCAGCAGAACATGCGGCTTATCTCAGAGCTCAGTGAGTTAATCTTTCTTCCACTTGCATTTCCAATTGCAATTTGCATTCACTTTCGCAATGTTCCCTCTTACACAGCACATGTAATGCAATTTATAAGAGAACCAGCTACAAAACGGTTGAGTTTGCTCAACTGAACGGTCAAGCTAACGTTCCCTACGTTGAATAATCATTTATTGATCTTTTAGGCCTCAATCCAGTTATTTGGTAAAATAATAATGCAAATGAACTATGGCCAATGTGGGCCATCAATTATGGCCAAGGTGGGCCATTAGTCCCAGCAAGTTAGTGAAAAACACTCTTGTACCACCCCCATCTACCTTGGTCCTCTGCGCTCCTTTTACTTCTGCAAAAGGTTCCCTAGGAGCTCTGAAAATCACACAATATGGCCATTCTCTTTTTAGCTGGGTCTGGTGGTAGCGTTGGGAGGGGGCGCTTTTTAGAGTCTCTTTTTACATTGACGGAAAAGGCCAGCCTGAAAGATCCTCATTGTTTTCTGTGCTATCACCCAAATGTAACATTCCTCCACTCTTGCAATGAAAGAAGCAGTATTTCCTTGATGCTGCTAGTGCTCTGCAAATGAAGGGATGATTAACCATAATTGCTCTAATACGACTTCATGGCTATGTTGTTTTTGTGAAAATGTCAGTTAAGTTATCCTATTCCTTTTAATTCACTAGGGCTGTACACTTTCTTTTATAGCTGTACAGTATTTTGGAATCTTTATGGTTTGCATGTGAACCTGAGTGAATACATTTTCTGAAAAAAGATACACTGTGTTGAATGCTTCTTGGATAAATATGATTTGGATTAAATCAAAACTCATTAGGCTGTTCTGTTTATAAGCGTTTGTGCCTTTAATGTTTTTGTGCTAAAAGCTTTTGGTTTTATAATTTAGATTTTTTCATAATATAAGTAAAAATAGTACTATTTAACTGGTTTTGTGAGCCAAACTCAAAGAGGAACAGGTATGTTCTTTTGGGAGTGCTGGTAGTGATAAACCAACATTGCAAAGAACTAATAACTTTGTCTCCTCAATGCATTAAAGCAGCCCTTGGCAGTAGTCTCATCAGACTAAAGACATTTAATTGTAATGAGCAAAGAACAGCATGAGTGGACATTCATTAGCACATTTTGCTATGTAGTAGTAATACATACAATGTAGTAATACATTAGCACATTTAAATGTATTTATAGGCACTACACTTTGCTTTATATATTTCTTAATTATTACGTCGATGTCACATTCTGTGTCATAAGGATTTCATTGTTCAGAATGACATGTTTTTTGGTGCACTTGACACATAAAAAAAAAGTTGGCTTAACTCAGCTGACATGTAGGACCCACACTGATTATAATTTAAAAAAAAATCACATTACTTCACACTTAATTTTATTTTTGCAATTAGGCATTATATGTTTTCAGATTAGTTTTGCATCTTTTGCCAAATAAAAATAAAAGGTTGAACTGTGATCGTCATGCTGCAATTACATATCATAGGCGTTCTTTTAGGCGTACCATGCACCCCGATCATTCACAATACTCACCTTTGTTGTTACTTTCAGTGACTGAGAGGAACAGCCTTCAGGAGGAGAACAGAAAGCTGAGTCTGGAGCTAGAAAGGCTTAAGTCTCCTCTGTGAGTTTAAAGCATCCTGGTCAAACCTCACATTGACAGGCCACATGCCATAACGGTGATTATTCAGAGAGTGTGGTTGAATGGTACATTACTCCACAACGTTCCCAATGTATTTCTTTGGCACTGTATGTTTTGTTTGCAGATCAAAATCCCCAGAGCCAGATGAGGGTATGATCCCAGACTCACCTCTGCAGCAGGTCTCTCTACCTGTGATCAGCAAAATGAAGAGGAGGAAGGAGACCAACCAGGTCCGTTACGCCGAGAAGCCCCTGTCTACATCTCAGAACTCTACGCACAACGGTCAGTCTGCTTCACTTGGAGACCTGTATAAACGTGCAGTATGAAGTGATTTAAGGGTCACCTTCCACATTAAACACTTGCGGATGCACTCGTACTAGAAAACACTCCGCTTTGGCTGCTTAGTATCAGTTTAATACTTACTTGACATTATTGTTGTTTGATAAAAAAAAAGGTTTGCTGTCCCAAACCACAGATTGTCAAGAAAGAAGAATACTTGTGCCTGAAACGTGTTATATGGACGCCTGTCAGACCCAGCGTAAGACCAGTATTTACACAATGACAACAACCACAATGTGGTCTGATTTCAGTGTCTCAATAAGCGCTGTGTCAAAATGATAATAGTGTTGTTGTTAGTAGTAGCAAATTCTTTTCTTTTCATTTATTTTCATTACAAAGAATAATCTAAATGTATATTATGTCCTGGTTTCAGAGAACAGCAGCCAGGGTCATGAACGTGCAGTGGTGGGGGAGACTTGTCGCCTGGATTTTCCCGATGATCCAGTACCTAATCCCCAGATAAAAGACCTACTTCGGGTCCACCACAGCGCCACCATTAAAGACAGCTCTCCGTCCGTCCTCCCTCGGGTGAAGATCAGTCCTACCAATGTCCTGCAGTGCCACCTGGAGGGGATAGCCCGCATTGCGCCTCTTAGGGTCACCCCCCCTCGGGGCATTTCTCGTCCTGTCATTAGTGAGGAGATGGAAAGATGTAAGAAGAGCGGCAGAGAGAATGGTGATGAAGAGGTGCTAGACAAACCTTTGGACCTGTCAGACTCTCCACTGAAGGCCCTGGTGCCACCAGTCATTGTACACAAAGGTAGCAGCGTCACCGGGGAAGAAAAGCTGGACAGAGGCCAGCAGTCCCACATTCTGTTCAAGCAGCCGTCTACCCTGCCAAGCAACGATGGATCCAGTGATGTGTTCATTAGTCACCAGGTAGAACCTCCTTCACTACTTAAGTTCTTGAAAAAATAAGTACAAACCCTATTCTTTATACAGGGAAATCAAGCCACTTTGCAGTTGCATCCCGTATTACAGCAATAATAAAAAAACATACAAATAGAAATAGATATAAATATGTTTCAGCACATTGTTAAGAATGTGCTAAAAATGTTGTTAAGAAAATTACCAATTGGTACAGATTACTGTTGTATTTGTTTGCATGATGGTTCATTCAGTCCTGACAATAACAAAAATGTTGCAGAATTGTATCTGGGAAAAATATTGATTGATTGATTGTGTTCAATTAAAGACTCGTTTTTTTCCTTATCTGTAATTTGAGCACAGAAGGGTTAGCTTTTTTTTTTTTCTTTACACGTTCTTGTCTCATACATCCAGATACTTTTGTACATGAATAGCAACGCACCCGTCTGCTTTACCATTTATATATTAGACCCACAATGTCCACCAACCAATCCGAAAGCGAAGCCGGGAGCGGGTTTGGGATCCGGAACAGATTTCTGTTCTGCAGGCCAACCCCTGTGCTCGGGTAAAGAGGAGCCCTCCACAGGCTAACAACAGTACTGCATCAAAAACACTATCTACTGATGCTACTAAAACTCCGCAGGGAAAAGGTGTTGTAATGAATATCTTATTACATCTTAAACTTACTTTTCTTAAGCAGAGGTGAATTAGATCATTTGAAAACTACAGCTTTATTTTAGGCAAGCCGGTAGCAACAGAACAAACGTGGAGCCTGGACCCAGAGGCCATGCTGTCTTACTGTGACATAGACACACCTGCTCTAGCAGAGGTATACCTTTAATAAAACATATTGTAATGCTACTTTTGTTTTAAATGTTTATTGTTGCTTATATGTAGCCACAAGTGGAATGTAGGCCACTACATGAATAGAAAACTTGCGTCTCTTGCAGCCAAATGGTGAAGTGGAGAGTGTGGATATGGACTGCACCTTTGTCAGCCACAGCCTGCTCCTCCGAGGTTCGAATGTTGCCAGCTTTATTCAAAGTACAGCTACCACCGCTTTTGTTGCAGTTTGATACGTGAACATGCTACCGGTTTTCTAACCAGACTTTAACTCTCCCTTCAAGGTATTGGTCAGAAGGCCAATGACAGTATGGCTGAAATCTTTGATAAAACTTGCTACAGCCAATACGAGTCTTGTCCTCAGGGTAATGGATCATGTCTGAACCAGGAGGAGCAATGTCATTACGAGGAGGAGGAGGATGATTTGGAAGAAGGGGAGGAAGAACGTGGTGAGAAAGTTTTGTTATTTTCTGTTTTCATTTCTGGGAAATTGGTTGAGATTAAACTGGTTCTATTTATTTTGTTTTATTCATAGAAGGGGCATATGCGCTGCACGCACTGGGGCTTACCAAATAATGGAATGTATTATTAACACTATTAGTTAACTTGTTAAAATGCATCAACAGTATAATGAAGCTTTCTCCTTTGTTTTTTGCACATTTGTTTTTGACTTAATATGCTGTTTTATGCTAAATCATGAAAGATGGAGGGGAAAAAATTGAACTTCTATTTCCAGCAAATGATGAGCCTATAGTCTTGAAAGGAAGTCAGTGCAGAGGATGCAAGATTTGTTTTCAAACGTTATAAAGAATTTATAATAATAATAATAATACTCTCTGTTAGCTCAATATACAAAACGTTAGGCTACATTCTTTTTATATTTTAAATAATGCTGAAACAGCATAATTTCTGTTGTATAATGGTTACCATAGTGTATTAATAACAATCTTTCTTGCTTTTTGGGTTGTAAATTACAGTTTACAACCAGGAAAGTTGAGAACCAGTTATTATGGTCTAGCTACTACATACTGCATCTTTTCAACATTATGGCTCTATTGCAGGGCGGTACAGCACTGTTCCTGGAGATCTACTGCACTGTAGTTTTTCTCTTCAACCCCATTTGTGATGAACCTGATTTATCTTTTCATCCAGCTAAATTAGAGTTGGAGAGAACCTACTAGAAAGTAAATCTCCAGGAACACGATTGAGCTGCCCTGGTCTATTGCATGTTGCCCTTGTTGTTCACTGCAGTGCATGCTTATGCGCTGGCAGACCCTGACGTTGCTGGACAAGTTAAAATATAGTACAGCAATTGTTTTTATTTGTGGACAATTATGTCAGACGATGGCTGTCTAACATTGTTGATAGACGATTGGTATATGGTCTCACATTCCATGGCTATCAGCCAATCAGCATTCAAGATTCAAATAGGTTATATAAAAGACTGTATACCAGGGGTATGACATCACATCAACTCTTACAGCTGTGATTGCATTGGTAACCAGTTTGTACAGGTATTTCAGGTTTATGATATATTGCCATGCCTAAGAGTTGTTCCACAATGGGTTGTGCCTGGTATATTGTTCATAAAACACCCCCCTCATATTGCTTACATATAACATTACATTTCTTGTGTGTTGAGCATAAAAGCCTTTCCTGGGTGGCGTTATAAGAGTTCCTAACTTAACTCAAATGTTTGCGTTCATTTTTAATAATTAATATAAATTGTGTTAACAGTTTTTTGTTCTCTCAAAAAGCAAACATCCCTCAACCTGGAACCCCTAAAGAGGAAAGTAAAGACAGGTGAGATAATTCAAACTTTTATAGAACACAATTTGTTGTAGTTAAAAAAAGGTTTCTTTAAATGTTTTCTTTTTTTTACTGTACTTCAGTAAAAACCTGCCTTTTGCACATGTGGAGGTGGTCCGCAAGAAAGCTGAGAGGAGAAAACTCAAGGGGCACACGTGTAAAGAGTGTGAAATTGTAAGTTGATTGTTTGACACGGAGCTCGCTTTGTTACAACATTTTGAGGTGAATTTGCCTTTCCATGGACTTTTCAGGCCAGTGGTTCTCAGACCTCTCCAAGGGACTGCTTGCTGTACCATATGCTAGATGTATCCCAAAGCTATCTTACCTAAATCAACTTGTCAAGTAGTTTTCAAGCCCTTGGCTGATTTATTCAAGTGACGTAGATCAGGGCTACAACAAAATTGTGAGATGACTGTGGGATCCCAGGAGTGGTTTGAGGACCGCCGCTCTGGGCCACTAACAAAGTAAAGATACATCCATAATTTGTGTCATTGAGCTTAACGCAGCTACACCATCTACTGCCCCTCAGTACTATGCTGACCTTCCCGAGGCAGAACGGGTGAAGAAGTTGTCGGCTTGTTCTCGGCATCGCTTCCGTTTCATCCCTCCATCAACCCCAGAAAACTTTTGGGAAGTTGGCTTCCCTTCGACGCAAACTTGTGTGGACAGAGGTATCTAAACCAATTACTTCTTGTATCCATTTAACAGGCCATGTAGTCATCAAAACCATAATTCTAGCTGATACTTAAGCCCTGTGTTAGTTCAGCTTTTCCACAACCCATTTGGTAGTAATGTCAATATTACAGACCCTGTGGCTCTTACCAGGAATATTTGGAACCAAAAAAATTGGGTATCTGATTCATGTCACAACAAACTATACATGAAACCGGAATATCGTTTTCCCTGGGATATTGAACGTTTTTTCTTCTATTTGGACTTCAAATTCAACAATAACTGTGCGGTTACCATTTAGATTTACAGCTTTTATTTTGGGGTATTTATGCACATGTTGGATTTACCATTTTGAAATGACCAGACTTATACACAGTCACCCTATTTCAGAGCCCCAAATATTTTGGAAAAGTATGAAAATTAAGCACATCGGTTAGAGGTCTGAATATTTTCTAAATGCACTGTAGTTTTTTTTGGGGTCTCTTTGGTCCTGTTATCAATAGTATGCTGCAGTGTTTCAAAACACTCAGTTCAAGACTCCAAACAGATCATACAGTTGTGCTCAGAAGTTTGCATACCATTGGAGAATTGGTAAAATGTACCATTATTAAAGAAAATGGGTGAGCAGGCAAAACACATTTCTTTTATTTCTTTTGGGATTCATATTCAACTGCCCCAGTTATTCTCACACACACTGAGTAAGTTTCACTCTCTCTGTGTTTCATTGTACTGGCGAGGGTGTGCCTTCACAGCGTTTTGACAGCCGGCTCTGGTGCTAGCTAGCTAGTTTGCCATGGCCAGGTTTGGCCGATTCATAGGTGATTAATCTTGTTGCCATGTTTTTGCTTCCCCTGCTGTTTCCAATCAGCCCTGGACTACTATGGTTTTCTCCTGCAGTCCCTACTTTTTACAAATACTATTCTCCCTCCACTCTGGTAACCATTGATAACAACTATCGCCTTCCTCCGGAGGTAACTAGGCGTGCTCGTTCACTAGGCATCCTACACCGACGCCCCTATATTCATCGGGGCTCTCGTCGCAAATGTTCCGTCAGCGCTAACAGTAGTAACAACATAATATCTCTCTGGTCTTACTCTCGCTCCCATCCATATCTGTCATCTAGACCTGTCAATCACAGGGGGCCTTCGCCCCCTTCAATCTACCACAGTCCTCAACCTCAGTTCAACATACCGTTCTACCAACCTTCCTCTTTTAAACACCCTTTCTATGAATAACAAAGCTCCCCTGCTACATGAACTTGTATTGGACAATCACCTGGACTTCCTCTCCTTAACGGCAACATGGCAACATACTGAGGATTATCTCTCACTGAATCTGGCTACTCTCCCTGGTTATAGCTACCTGTGTCAACCCCACCTCTTACATCTCTAACACCATCACCACCTCAAACACGAACTCCGTTTTCCACAGTCAACAAACTACTCCAACCACACAGTGAGACCTCCACGTCCTCTTCTCTTCTTGCTAACTCTTTTCTTCAGTTTTTCAAGGACAAGATCACAGACATCAACTTATCTTTGGCTAAACTTTCTCCGTCAGACCCTACTTCCACAATCAACTACCTTCCCTAATCAACTACCTTCCCTCTCCACCCCCTATCCTACAAACCTGGTCTTGACCCCACCAATTTCCATAACTTTCACCCCATCTCCAACCTCCCCTTCATTGCAAAAACCCTTGAAAGGTCTGTTGCCTATCAACTGCAACAGTTTATTTGAACCGCTTCAGTCGGGCTTCCGACTGCTCCACAGCACCGAAACTGCCCTCCTCAAGGTTGTCAATGATCCCATCTCTGCTGATGCTGGTGCCCTCAACATCCTGATCCTCCTCGACCTGAGTGCTGCATTTGACACTGTTAACCGTCAGATTCTTCTTACCAGGCTCGAGGCTCTGGGTGTTGAGGGATCCGCTCTCTCCTGGCTACCACTCATACCTCACCAACCGTACCTACTTCATCTTCTTCAATGGCCATAATTCTGAATCTGATAAGGTGTCCCCCAGGGCTCTATTCTTGGCCCCTTGCTCTTTAACATCTACATCCTCCCCCTTGGTCAGATCCTCCGTCAATTCAAACTAGACTTCCACTGCTATGCTGACAAAACTCAAATCTACCTCAGTACCACATCACCCACCAACCCACCCTTGGTCCACTTTGAATCCTGCCTATTAACAATATAAACATGGATGCAGCATAACTTTCCTTTTTCAACAGTGATAAAACTGAACTATTACTCATTGGTACTCAATCCACCCTCACCAAAACGGGCACCTTTACTCTCACCATTGATGACACAATTGTCTCTCCAACTCCTCAAGCACGCAATCAAGGTGTCATTCTGGACTCCTCCCTCAACTTTGAACACTACATGAAACAGACGGTCAAATCCGCTTTCTTTCATCTCTGCAATATTGCCAAGCTAAAAGTCTCCCTCTTCCATACCGCAGCTGAAACCTTAATACATGCACTCATGTCCTCCCGTCTTGACTACTGTAACTCTCTTCTTTTTGGTATTAACTCTTCGTCTCTCCATAAGCTACAAATGCTCCACAACTCAGGAGCCAGACTCCTCACCCACACCAAGTCCTGGCAGCACATCACCCATAACCTCCGGGAACTTCACTGGCTCCCTGTTCCCCAGCGCATTGACAAAAAATAAATTCTGCTCTCCATCAGCTTGCTTCCCCATACCTCTCCGATCTTATTCCCCAATACCAACCCAATCGGTCACTGCGCTCTTCGACAGCTGGCAACCTCATCATCCCCCGGTCCAGGCTACGTAGCTTTGGGGACAGGGCTTTCTCTAAGGCCGCTCCAAGGCTGTGGAACTCACTTCCGCAATCCATCCGTGACTCTGAATCTATTACCATCTTCATCCACCGCCTCAAGACTCACACACACAAGCCTTCCCCTAGCCCCAAGCCTTTCCCCTCATTCTATTGCCTTGTCCGAGTCCTTTTCTTTTCATTGTCTGTGTATTGTTTACTCCCTGAAGTAGCATGTTGCTTGGTCTGTATCAAATGTAAAGCATCTTTGGGTCTATAGAAAAGGGCTATATCAATTGAATGTATTAATATTATTTATTAACTGTAGGTCAACAGAATGGCACAATCATAAAACAAAACATGGTAATTAAGAAATAAATGAAATGACCCCTGTCCAAAATTCAGCAAACCCTTTGTTTTTAATACTATGTATTGCCCCCTTTAGCATCAATGAAAGCATGCATTATTTTCCCCAAATTTTTGCAGGTGGCATAGCTGCCCATTTGCCTTGACAAAATGCCTTCCAGGTCATTCAATGTCTTTGGTCGTCTTGCATGAACCACTAGTTTGATATCTCCCCCGAGTTGCTCAATGATATTAAGGTCAGGAGACTGATGTCCCCTCCAGAAACTGATGACCCTCCAGTTGTAACCACTGGAGGGTCAACTTGGCCATGTTCTTAGGGTCATTGTCATGCTGGAAAGTCCAAGAGCTTCTCGTGCGCAACTTTTGTGCAGAAGAATGCAAATTGTCTGCCAGTATTTTCTGATAACATGCTAAATTCATGTTGCCATCAATTTTCACAAGATTCCCTGTGCCTTTAGCCCTCACACACCCCTAAAACATCAGTGAGCCAACACCATGCATCATTCACAGTGGGAAGGGTATTCTTTTTCACTATAGGTCTTATTGACCCCTCTAAAACCATAGCGCTTATGGTTGTAACAATAAAGCTATATTTTGGTCTACAGTAATTACAGTGTGCCGGAAGCTGCGAGGCATGTCAAAGTGTTGTCGGGCATATTGTCACCAGGCTTTTTTCTAGCATTGGTGCAGTAGAGGCTTTTTTTCTGGCAACTCGACCATGCAACTCATTTTTGTTCAAGTATCGTTGTATTGTGCTCCTTGAAACAACCACACCGTCTTTTTCCAGAGCAGGCTGTAGTTCACCGGGTTACCTGTGGATTTTTCTTTGTGTCCCGAACCATTCTTCTGGCAGTTGTGGCTGAAATACCTTGGCTTAGTATCAAGAGATCCCCGAATTGTCCAGTTCTTAATAAGTGATTGAACAGAACTGATTACTAAAATATTGCTTATATAATACTGGTTATTTAATGAATGTATTATTACTTTCTTTATTTGGATATGTGAAAAACAAAAAATACTCTATAACACAAATTTAAATTTTAAATGCCACAGGTGTGGGAAAATAACCTTTAATTGCTATTTTAACCGGTGTGTGTCACCTTGTGTGTCTGTAACAAGGCCAAACATTCAAGGGTATGTAAACTTTTGATCAGGGCCATTTGGGTGATTTCTGTTATCATTATGATTTAAAAAAGGAGCCAAACAACTCTGTGATAATACATGGCTTCATATCATCACTATCCTTAACTCAGTCATATTTTCAAAATCAATGCCAAAACTTCACAATTTCTGCCAGTATGAGTGAGTATGCAAACCTTTGAGCTCAACTGTACTTGTAAATCATTAAATCTTGCTTTCAAAACAACAGATTTTGATTTCCTATGGTTTGTAAACTACTTCCAGCAGAAGATCAGTGATTCAACCACCAAGTATTTGGTGAACTACAATAAGTACATTAATCAAGTCATCAAAACATAACATTGTGCAATTCTTTGTTAAATTATTGTAACAATCAGTTGGTCCAAGACCAAACCTTATAAGACGTGTGTTTCAAAATGATTCAAGTGCTAAAAGGCAATCTGTTACAGTTTATTTTACTGTTTTCACATAACAAAACTCTTACCTGTGCATTACTCATCACGATTCATATAATCAAGTGTGTAGAATATTGACTAATCATTGATGCATCATGGTTTTGTCTAATCTAAAAAATACAGTGGGGCAAAAAAGTATTTAGTCAGCCACCAATTGTGCAAGTTCTCCCACTGAAAAAGATGAGAGGCTTGTAATTTTCATCATCTGTACACTTCAACTATGACAGACAAAAGGAGAAAAAAAATCCAGAAAATCACATTGTAGGATTTTTAATCAATCAATCAAGTTTATTTACATACATAGATGCAATTCAATGTGCTTTACAAGACAAGACATTAAAAGAGAAATAAAAAAAACTTTAAAAGGTTTAAAAGAGCAATACAATTTTATAACTAACAGTCTATCTACAACTTGTCCTCTATTCGCCCGTCCACACATTCACTCAGTAACCATCCAATGCAACTCAGGTCTCGTTATACAAACAGCCTGATATTTTATCTGTGGATCATTCACACGATGCAGCGCGCCCACTTACATCCCAGTGTATTCACAATAATACACTCATACACTCATTGCATTGCGATCTTACTTACATTCACACTTTGTACGAGTACGCATTTTACAAACCGACTCCACAATTCAACCTCTTACATCTTCCCACTTTTTGGTCACAATTTTAACAGATTGATTAAAACAGACATGGATCATTTTAACATGTAACAAAATACAGATTAAAGGAAAATTAAGAAGGATTTTAAAAAAGTAATGAAAATGAAAAAGTCTGGTATAGGCTATTAAAATATCTATTAAACCTATAGGGCACATTGTGTGGTCAAGCCTCAGTCATAGGCACGTGAAAACATGAGTGTTTTTAACCCAGACTTGAAAATTGATAGGTTTGGGGCATGTCTAAGATCTTCTGGTAGCTTGTTCCAGTTGTGCCGTGTAGCTACTAAATGCCGCTTTGCCATGTTTAGTTTGGACTCTGGGCTCTACTAGCTGGCCTGAATTCATAGATCTTAGAGGCCTGCTTGGTTGATATTCTTCAAACATATCAGATAAGTATTCAGGCCCTAAACCATTCAGTGATTTGTAGACTAAAAGCATTACCTTAAAATCTATTCTATAACTGACTGGAAGCCAATGCAAAGATTTAAGAATCGGAGTAATGTGTTCTGTTCTCTTGGTCCCGGTTAGCATTCTTGCGGCAGCATTTTGAATGAGCTGCAGCTTTTTTATAGTCTTTTTGGGAAGTCCAGTTAAAAGCCCATTACAGTAGTCAACTCTACTAGAGATAAAAGCATAGATAAGCTTTTCTTGGTCTTTGCGGGACAGCATGCCTTTGATTCTAGCTATATTTTTAAGTTAGAATGCTGTTTTGGTGACCGTTTTGATTTGACTGGAGAACGTAAGGTCAGTCTATTAGAACAACAAGATTACGCACTTGGTCTTTAGGGTCCGAAAGTCAAGCTCTTTAGTAATACTTGTTCTGTTGTTTGTGTTGCCAAATACAATAATCTCTGTTTTATCTTGGTTTAATTGTAGAAAAATTTGGTTCATCCAGGTATTTACCTGTTCTGTGCAGTGACACAATGCGTCTATTGAGTTGTAGTCCGATGGTTTGAGAGCCATATATATTTGAGTATCATCTGCGTAGCTATGGTAGTTGATGTTGTTGTTCTGTAGAATTTGGCCCAGAGGTAGCATATAGAGATTGAACAGGAGCGGTCCGAGAACTGAACCCTGGGGCATGTCATAGCCACCCTATCAGATTTGTGATTGCCAATAGTGACAAAGTAGCTTCGACCATCCAAATAAGACCTAAACCAATTGAGGACTGTCCCGGACTTAAGATGATGAACTGTTTCCTTTAGGGTTGTTTGATCAATTGTATTAAAAACCGACATAATAACTGAATTATGTCCTGGTGGTTTTAGTGATGGTGCAGTGTAATGTTTTGACTGTGTTGTACTGATGCTCAGTCTAATAATTTTGATTTTGTTTCACCAAAGTAACATGCAAATTCATTACATTTATCTGTAGACACATGTTCTGATGCTGTCTGACTTAGGGGGTTTGTAAGCTTGTCAACCATAGCAAATAGCGTGCGGGTATTGTTGATATTGTTGTTTATCATTCCTGATAAATGTTGCTGCCTAGCCTTGCGTAACTCATAATTGAAGCTACCAAGGCTTTGTTTATGGATGTCATAATCGATTTGAAGTTTAGTTTTTCTCCACTTACGTTCCGTTTTCCTACATTCTCTTTTCATGGCAGTTATCGCTACCTGGTTTCTCCAAGGTGCTTTCTGTTTGCTCTGAGTTTTCTTTACCTTTATCGGTGCAACATGATCCATGACATTCAATATTTTGGCGTTAAAGTCATCCAGGAGTTCATCAACTGACTCTGCACTTACTGTTGGCAAGATAGCTATGGCCTCCATAAACTGAGCATTGGTGCTCTCATTAATGTACCTTTTCCTAACAGAAACTGAGTTTACTTCCAGGGTGATCAGTGCTTCAAAAAACACACAGAAATGATCAGACAGTGCCATGTCTTTAACCATGACAGAGGACATTTTAAGCCCTTTTGAGATCAAGAATGTGGCCACGAGTGTGTGTACGTTCTTTCACATGTTGAGTGAGATCAAAAGTGTCAAGTAGTGCAGAAAGATCTTTGGCATGTTTGTCACCAGTTTGGTACCATTATCTAGGTGAATGTTAAAATCCTTGGTTATAATAAACCAGTTATAATCAACGGATATGCAGAAAGTAGTTCAGCAAAATCATCCATGAATTTTGCAGAGTATCGTGGTGGTCTGTAAATGGTTAAAAACAAGATTTTAGGAGCACCCTGCAGTGTAAAACAGAGGTATTCAAAAGAAATAAAATTACCAAGCGGACTATCTTTGCATTGGAATGCATCTTTGAATAGGGCAGACACTCCGCCTCCTGTCCTACCATTTGGACATGTAGTCATATAGCCATATTCTTCAGGGGCTGTCTCATTGAGAACAGTAGCACTACAGTCTTCAGTTAGCCACGTTTCAGTGAGAAACATGAAATCCACCTTGTAGGAACTTATTATGTCATTTACCAAGAATGATTTGTTTGCGAGGGATCTGATATTAAGTAGGGCCATGTTAATAGGGATAATAGGGGTCACTGGACTAGTAAATTGGCACTTTATAGATATACAATTAGACAGGTTTGCTTCATAAAATGCAGGCACTCAATTCCTTCTATTTCTAATCAACACAGGAATAGAGATATTGGATCCAAGCTTGTTCTCAAGACAGTCTGCATTGCTAGTTTTACAATAGCAGGGACCCAATGCACATCAAGGTTTTTGACGATGCCTAAGTATTTGTTTTAGGCGGGGGGGCAGAGTTGGACATAGGGGAGTGTGAGCAATAATCTTGTTGGGTAAGACCAGCTCCCTGAAATGTTTGGGTGATGGTGGCATTGGGTGGAGGTGGTGGAGGAGGAGGAGCGGATTGTAGTGGAGGTGGAGAAGATGGTGAAGGGGGAGCAGAGTGTAGTGGAGGGAGTGATGAATGTAGTGGATGTGGAGAGGATGAGAGTGGTTGAGGGGGGGTGGATGGGAGTGGTGGAGGGACAGAGGGGGGGTGAGGGGGAGGGGAAGGTAGGGGTCGATGAGCGCCCGCTTGGGACAAGGACAACTTTTCGAAACATTCTGTGATTTTAGTCAGAGGGTCAGGGGGGGGGGGCTAAATACTCTGTCTATGTGTGTTGTCCTTCATGCTTGTCCTGTTTTGGTTTGGTGTTCCAAGGGCGTGACGTATGTTGGCACCAAGCAGATGGCATCCCGTGATGTTTGGATGATCTCCATCAAGTCTAAAGCGGTTCTTGCAGTTCCAAAAGATATTTAAATTGTCAATAAACTTGATCCCGTGGTTGGAGCAGGCAGATGACAGCCACGTATTCAACCCAAGGAGTCTGCTAAAAGATTCAGTTCCTTTCCCCAAACATTTTGAAAATTAGAGTTGCTTATTTGCTCCAGAAGCAGGGAAAAATCTTTTTTCAGGATCTCAGAGCCAGTTTTCCTTCGTAGAATGTCAAAAGACCCAGTGTGGATAATAATCTGCATGTTACTAGGGTGTGTAGCGAGAATAGCTGGCAACATTTCTGCTAGCTCTCCCACTGATGTTTCAGCCAATGTTAAGTTTTCAGTATTTGCCATATTGATATGCCTGCTTATATCGTCCCCAATCAATGTAGCATCTGGCTTATGAAATGTGGAGTTAGCAATATTTCTTCTTGTCCTTGTCCAAGCAGTGGTTTTGGGGCTTTTGCTTGGGTTTCGGTTAGCAGAGGTTTTGAGGCTATTTCTTAAATTTCGGTTAGCCTTAATTAGCCAGTATTGTGGTTATATACACTAGGTTCATTTACATACACCTCGTTCCGAGTCAGTGGATCGTACCTGTTTTGCAGTGAGAGTTCAGGTGGTGGAGTGAGCGTTGGTGCTCTCTTCTTAGTTTATATCTGCGGCGAACGACGTCAGACCAGGTTCCGGCTGGAGTCGATGCCTGCGGTTTAGCACAGTGCCAGTAACTTGAATCATTAGGACAGCCGCTTTGGAAGTCTCCGCGTTTAATCCAGTGACGTTAGCATACGTCCAGGGGAGCGTGTCAGCCAGGTCCGTGACGAGGTGGTCTGGATTTGATGTATTCCCGTGTAAAGTAATCTGTCCGTTTGCGTTTTGTAGCTCAGCACTATAGCTATATGCTGCTATAGAGTCAATGTATTGCTCACTCTCACGTATTTCAAGCTGCGTTATTGTCTCATTCAGTCCTTCACTTGCTTGGTGTTGCTCTGTTCTGTTGACCGGTTTTGGCTGCGTTATGTCAAGCGTAGGGTAAACTTTTGAACTTTCAGGATAGCACAGATAGTCCGACCGGAGGAGAGCTCGGTTTACTAAATCTTCCAGACGGTTGAGCCGTTCCTCAAACAACTCTTTTTGCTCCTTCAGCAGTGCCATTCCTTGATCAAATTACTATTTGAAGGGCCACACATTTACCAAAAATAAAACAAAGATAAAACATTAAAAGAAAATTAAAAAGAATTTAAAAAGAATTAAAAAGAAATTAAAAATAGAATTAAAAAGAATAAAATAAAATAGAGAAAATAAGAAAGACTTGCAGAAGCAGAAGACTAGCAGGAGAGATGCACTATGCGACTGACAGGCATGAAAGCAGGAAGAGAGAATGAATTTATTTGCAAATGATGATGGAAAATAAGTATTTGGTCAATAACAAAAGTTTATCTCAATACTTTGTTGTATACCCTTTGTTGGCAATGACAGAGGTCAAGTCTTCACAAGGTTGTCACACACTGTTGCTGGTATTTTGGCCCATTCCTCCATGCAGATCACCTCTAGAGCAGTAATGTTTTGGGGCTTTTGCGGGGCAAGACGGACTTTCCACTCCCTCCAAAGATTTTCTATGGGGTTGAGATCTGGAGACTGGCTAGGCCACTCCAGGACCCTGAAATGCTTCTTACGAAGCCACTCCTTCGTTGCCCGGGCGGTGTGTTTGGGATCATTGTCATGCTGAAAGACCCAGCCACGTTTCATCTTCAATGCCCTAGCTGATGGAAGGAGGTTTTCACTCAAAATCTCGCGATACATGGCCCCATTCATTCTGTCCTTTACACGGATCAGTCGTCCTGGTCCCTTTGCAGAAAAACAGCCCCAAAGCATGATGTTTTCACCCCCATGCTTCACAGTAGGTATGGTGTTCTTTGGATGCAACTCAGCATTCTTTGTCCTCCAAACACGACAAGTTGAGTTTTTACCAAAAAGTTATATTTTGGTTTCATCTGACCATATGACATTCTACGAATCTTCTGGATCATCCAAATGCTCTCTAGCGAACTTCAGACGGGCCTGGACATGTACTGGCTTCAGCAGGGGGACACGTCTGGCACTGCAGGATTTGAGTCCCTGGCGGCGTAGTGTGTTACTGATGGTAGGCTTTGTTACTTTGGTCCCAGCTCTCTGCAGGTCATTCACTAGGTCCCCCCGTGTGGTTCTGGGATTTT